>CM076985.1:17602335-17702335 GCA_039105355.1 Benthosema pterotum | reverse complement strand
TGCTCGTGCTGCTCCAGCTGCTGCTCGTCCTGCTCCAGCTGCTGCTCGTCCTGGTCCAGCTGCTGCTCGTGCTGCTGCTCGTGCTGCTCGTGCTGCTGCTCGTGCTGCTCCAGCTGCTGCTCGTGCTGCTCCAGCTGCTGCTCGTGCTGCTCCAGCTGCTGCTCGTGCTGCCGCAGCTGCTGGTGTTGCAGCCACTGCTGTTGTTGCTGCTGGTGCAACTGTTGTTGCCACTGCTGGTGACTCTGTTGCAGCTGCTGCTGGAACTGCTGCCTTTGCTGCCTTTCCTGCAGCAGTTCCTGGCTTAGCTGCTGCAGCTGCTGCTGATGCTGCAATTGGTAAACTTTCTGCTGCAGCGTTTGCAGCTGCTGCTGTGTGCCGATGGCAATGACGGCCTGGCCAAATTGGGGCCCAGAGGGCCTCACAGCGGCACTGGGCTGCTGTCCAAATTTGGGCCCAGAGGGCCTCACAGCGGCACTGGGATGCTGCCCAAATTGGGGCCCAGAGGGCCTCACAGCGGCACGGGGCTGCTGGCAAAATTGGGGTCCAGAAGGCTTCACAGCGGCACTGGGATGCTGCCCAAATTGGGGCCCTCTGGGCCTCACAGCGGCACGGGGCTGCTGCCCAAACTGGGGCCCAGAGGGCCTCACAGCGGCACAGGGCTGCTGCCCAAATTGGGGCCCAGAGGGCCTCACAGCGGCACTAGGATGCTGCCCAAATTGGGGCCCAGAGGGCCTCACAGCAGCACGGGGCTGCTGCCCAAGTTGGGGCCCAGAGGGCCTCACAGCGGCACGGGGCTGCTGCCCAAATTGAGGCCCAGAGGGCCTCAGAGCAGCGGCACCGGGCTGGCCGGCAACAGGGGGCGCCATACCGCCGGGCTGGCCGAAATGGAAAACGGCGGGCCTCAGAGGGGGCGCCATACTGCCAGATTGGGGTACAGGCTGCCTGAATTTGATCCTTCGGATGGGAGACAAGAATGCCGCCTGGCAAGAATGATGATCGAAAGATGAATGAGGAGTGATTGTCGCCCGGCGAGAATGATGATCCTTCTGATGGGAGACAAGAATGTTGACCTGGCTAGAATGTCGCCTGGGTGCGGTGGACTGGAGCGGAACTAGAATACGACGTAACAGCTCGAGAGTGAAAGAGAGAGAATTTGGGTTGAGCAAAAATGAGGTGCAAAAAAGCTGACTAATTCCGGGATTTTTGCAGGGACTAATACTGTACAAGCTTCGCCACTCCATTGTCTCCCCGGCGTAATGTGCCAAAAATGAGGAATCTCGAGAGCGAGTTTCACCTTCGTTGCGGCTTTGAGAGGGATATTCGGCCATTTATCACCGAGATCATCCACGAGGCTTTGCCGCTCATTCACACATTACCTTAATTTGGATTTTATGAGAGGTCATTCCTCTTACTCTGCCACTCGAGGAAGTAGTGCACTGTGGACACCGACGGAGCACAAAAAAACAAATCACGTTTATTATCTGCTTTAACTCATCTAAATGCGACGGCGCTTCGGGGCGTTGCAGCGGCTAAAGAAATGTTTAGGTCTCTGCTGTAAAATTAGACTGTGAGGGTAGGTAGGTGCTCTCTCCTAATTAAAAGGTAATTGATTTTTATTGTTTTTTTTACATCAGGGTGGCTTTACTGCACCGCCACTTGTCGAGTGCATGTGTGCACACACACACACACACACTCACACGCATGGCACAAACACACACAAACACACGCATGGCACGCACACACACAGATTGATTACCTTATTGGCAGAAATGCAATCAGTACAGGGTACATAAATTATATCAGTACAGGGTACAGTTCTACACAACCAATGAGATCACCAATAAAAGGTCCTTGCAGTCTTGTATCCATTCAGGTCCTAGTTATAGAGCTGAGCGGTCCTGCCCCTTTCATGACATTGTCCGTGTTCCAGAAATGTAATCCGTCATTTTCCTCTGACTTTTTTTTAGAAAATGATCTAAAGACGACTACACCGCAGACCAAGACAACTCGGGTCGTGACAAATCATGACAACAGACACATTACCATACAATATCTAATCAGCAAGAAGAAAACGGCAGGATACAACATTTTTTGTTTCGTTTTTCTTCTTAGAAATTATTTGATTGTCCCAAAAGATTGTGTGTGTTGTCATGATTTGTCACGACGCGAGTTGGCTTTGTGTGTTGTGTAATCGTCTTTATATAAATTATTTTCGAAAATTCTCTGAGGAAAAATGAATGGGGAATCCATTTCTGGAACAGGGGCAACGTCACAAGGGGGCGGGACTGCTCGGCTCTATATAATGGGTAATCATTTCCTCTCCCTTTGGCGTGCTCAAAGGTCGATTTTCAGGACCATTCTCATGACCCGCAAGGGTCCATTTGGTTTCGTTTTTTACATTCTCAAGAGTTACATCTGGACTGGTTAACCAACTTTACATCATTTAGCCTGGGGACCACCTGGAATCCTTTCAGGGACCACTGGTGGTCCCCGGACCACCGGTTGAAAACCACTGGTTTAGCGAGTGGGTGGTAGCCGATTATTCTCGCTTCCTCGGCTGTGGGAGTCACTAACCGTTTTGTTAGGTATGCAGGTAACCCCAAGCTGCATTTGCAATAATTGTTTAATTAACTCCGTTTGCTAACCGAAGCCATCCTATAGGTTATCAAAGTCAGTCGCAAAAAAGATGGGTCATGGGCCCCAGACCGAGGAGTTGTCAAATTAGTTTGTTTTGGGAGGTTTGGAGCTTGGCCTCTTGTAGTGTCACAGAGATGTTTGAGAACCAAGAGGTGCATTATAGTCAAGCAGGGATGCATTATGACTCCCACTTGAGTCTTGAGAGCGCTTTTGTTGACAAACGAGGACACACCAGAAATCTGGTTCTCTGGTGTAGTTTTTTTTTATGAACCTTGCTGTCATTCTTTCACCTGCCAGTTTGTTGTCAAGGTTACAGCCGAGATATGTAATCTCTGCTTTGCTGGAGATTACTCTGTCATTGGAGAACTTCAGCCATATAGTATATACTGTATACCATCTCGGCCCATAGCACTTAAACTGCATACCAACACTGCTGTTGTTGCTCTGGATCAAGTGTCTGCTAAATGCCTAAATTGTAAATTGTAATACTGCCACGACGAATAGTGTAAACAGTTGATCAAAAAAGCTCACAGCATAGACATGTATCTCTCTCTCACACACACACACACACACACTACTGCCAGTGTAACCGGTCGGGTCACTCAAGGTTCCCACTGACCGACAGCCGCGATTATGTTTAGTCTAGTTGTTCCTAATGGAGTCAGATTTCTTCGCAGCACATGCAGATGGTGCGGTGTGACGGTGACGCTGACTGGATGTGAAGCGAGGACACCGGCGGATAGCGAGACAGAGACGGTGCACTTCCTCCTCCTCCTCATGTCTCCCCGCTATAAGACATTACCAGCAGACAGGACGGCCCTGTCTGAAATTAATCCGCCACTAATTCGAGGTGGCGTTCGGGATCAGAGGGACACATGCAGCAGGGAGACGGCACTGTTGCTACAACAGGAACAGCTGTTCAAGTTATCTGCATATAGAGCATGTGTATAGTGTGGTATGTTTCCTTGTTTTTTCTTTAAATGAAATAACGGAGTTGTTTAACAGCAATTTAACTCTTAATTGATGCTCTCAGGAGTCAAAGATCTATAAAGAGTCCATTTGGTTACCAACACTATCGTTTAGCTGGGCACTACCTGGTATCCCTTTAGAAGGACCACTGATGGTCCCTGGACCCACTGCTTGAATAGCTCTATTCAAGCAAGCAACCATTATAAGCGCAAGAAGCGATATCCTGTGTGATTTCAGATGTTAGCATTGGCTATCCAAAAAATAGCATGCATTAACAGTTAGTGCTTTACATTACTATATTCCAAACTACTGAGGCTGCCGGGATTGATTTGGAACGTACACCAAAGTATTTGTGCCCTAGATGCATGATATTCCTCCTTAAAATAGTTCCATGGCAGACACCACATCCACCGTCACGATCCGAATGAACTACAAACTGTCATGGGCGCTGGACCCCAGTGAAAGCCACCGTTAGTCTTCCATTGAACTAATTTTTCCACAAGCCTAGTGCTCTAGAGTGACAGACCTTTCAAGCAATGACATTATCAACACACGCCTCATATCAATTTCCCCACCGTACGAAAGTAGTGGATTAAACATCGAAAACACACCTCAGGCAAGTTATTATTTGCAGTGAATCTGTTCCTACAATGACTAATTGTGATCCGTAGAATAATACGTGTAAAAACACAAATAAAAGAATAACAAAATCGAAAGAATTACTGGCTTTAGAAGGCAGCCGTTAAATCGGCCTGCGACGGGTTAAGATATGGTGTCTGTTTGCATTTGCTCTTCGTATAATTCACACACTTGGTCATGAGAACTCGCTGAGCCAGCGTATAAAACTTCCAGCTGGGGGGGTGAGAAAGTGAAAAAAATCCCTGCTAATGGAAAAATGTCTCATCGTGTTCTTGCCAGGAAGTCTGGTTTTGGTAACAGCTGTGACTAACTAACCATCGCCTGGCCCTGCTCCACACACGTTCAGCCCTGTCAATAAGTCAAGTGTCGGGAGCTAATGGGTTGTTGGACCGTTTCCTGTCCACAGAGACCCACTGACGGCGCGGGAACGGAGGAGGAAACAAGTGCCATTTGAGTGACACGGCTCTGTGAAAAATCCTGTAATGTGATTTAACATAACTCAGAGTAGGGTGACAGGCGCAGTCAATAGTGAGCCGGGCGGCATATCACTCACTCCTAAAGTAACTGGTGCGAGTCCTGTTTTTGTGTCTCGCAACCAGGGCAGATCTAATTGAGATGTTGTGGTTTGCTGCCTTTCCTCGAACTACAGAGCAGAGTGAATTATTAATCTGATCCAACACAGAATCCTGGGTGTTAATTTAAACTCCAAATGTGTATCCGAGTGTTTTTGTAGTTTTTTTTTTTTCTGTGAAATAATTTTCACCAAATATATAAAGAGTATACTTAGGTTTTTATTTATAGGTTTAATCACGCCTTTAATCTGTTACTTGTTTATTTTGTTTTACTCGTGGAAAACTATGTCATCGCTCCATATCTCTAAACATGACAAATAAAGAACTGAACCTTGAACTGCTTTGAACTACTGTCCACACAAAACAATAGCACCAGAACCCATTTGATTAAAATAAAAACTTTAAAAAAGGTAAAAAAGGTTCTTTATTATTACAACACATGACCACTTCAACCCTATATACAAGCTCCTTTTGATTCGATCCCCTTTCTCAGTCTACTTCCTCCCAGGCGTGTCTGTGTTTATTCCTACTAACAACATCATTGCAGGTTTAAGGCAAGCTTGCTTAAGGCAGTGTGCTGCTACAGTATAATGAGACACCAACTATACAATCCACAAGCATTATAAGCAGACGCTCCTAATCCAGTCATTTCCAGTAACCCCTCTAAGCAAGGTAAACACGAGCTGAACATTTTGAGCTTGTATACTTGAAACTATACAAGCTATAGGATGCCTGGTCAACAAATTAACCTGGCATATCTCTACAATAACATGATATCTAAATTATATTTTAACCTTTGCATATGCTTGCACGGTCGACGTCAAGGCCAGGGCAGTAAAGGCTCAGTCATACTCCACAGTGAAGTGACTCGCGGTGAAAGAGTTTCACCGTGGCGTAGTTTTTTTAATGCTTCACCCTGGAGTATGTACTGTATGCACCAGGGTGAAGCCTTAAAAAACTACACCGCAGTGAAATCTAAACTCACTTCACCTTGGAGTATGTTTGAGCCTTAAGTGTCAAGAGATGACTCTTCAGATTACATCGGAAGCAGGTTTGTGCAAAGGGGATTTCGTCTCACAGTTTGGAGTCAGAAAGGGACATTCTGACAGCGTTCCTCCTCTAATAACTGAACAGTTTGGTGCAAGAAATATATTGACAAACACATTTTCACGCTCTCAGTGTGCAGAGCCTTCAAGGGTCATGCGACTGACTAGATTACCAGGACAACAGAGTGGTTTCGTGACACAAGAGCCCCATGAAGACAGAAGCATTTCCCACCATCGGATGGAAGTGCTTGTGACATAACCGACGGCGTGACAAATGCTCTGTAAATTTGTTCCAGGGAACAGGTATATGGGAGGGATGGAGAGGATAGGTGACGGGAGGAGAGGAGAGAAGAGAAGAGACGATCTGCTGGTATACTCTGTCGGTTCATTTCCTTTCATTAGTCAAATCCAGAATCCAGGACAGGAGTCAGAGCACGAAGACGGAGCTGACAGCTCATCAACTTCTCCGTCGTATCGCGTGTCAAATCACGCCGTCTTCTCTCTGTGCCCCCGTCCATTTAATATCGTGTCATCGCGCCCGGATTCGTCTGCCCCTGCTCGAACAATTGAATCCCTCTCATCACGTCGGATCTCTATCGCTCTTCATGTCGTTCATGAAACGAGCCAATATCCCACTAATAACGGAGATATGAGCAATCTAATCCGCGGATATTTGATCTGTCCTATTTCGAGTGTGTTCCAGAAAAAGGGGGGAGAGGCAGTGAGAGGGGAGAGAAGAAGTACAGTGCCGGGGAGAAGTTTTTTCGGGAGAGGGATCGAGAGTAATGCACTTCCCCCAGTTCCTGGGCAAACAAAGAGGTAGCAAATGGTCCCCCCCGTACAGGCACAGCGTCTGCATTCACGTCATTAATCAGCGGGGGCAGCGTGACGGAGGGTTTTCTGCCGGTCGCGCCTACGGTATTTTCGAAAACCACGAAGCCAGCCACGAAGCCAGCAGAGCAATCTCTTATCGGCAATGCCGCGTAGGTAGAAGGAACCGCGCGTCGTCGTCTTCGCTCGCCGTGTACCTGCGGTAGATTCAGAAATAGATTTCAGTCCCGCACACTTACAAAGTACACTTTCACGAGCGAGCGAGCGGGGAGAGACGTGACAAAGGCGAGAGTGGGAGAGATAGAGAGGGGTGGGGATTAAAGTGGTCTCTGTAGGAGAAAGTCTCCCTCGCTTTTCCGGCTCCGAGGTGGAATAAACTACACGGAGGAGGAGGAAGGCCCACACAGCGACATTTTTATCAGTGTTGTGCTGACGGTGCCGAAAACCTCTCCCTCTGAGAGGGCTGATGAGGAGGAATGGCCTTTTGCGGAGGAGGAGGAACGCTGCCGTGTGCATCCACCATAGCTGTCATCATCATCGTCCGCCGCGGCCGCCGTCCAGGGAACGCTGAGTCCGCAGCCACGCACCGATGGAAACGACCCCGGTGTATGCGTCCAGTGCGACACCCCCACCACCCTTTCTCCGCCTACAGGCGGCAGAGTGCGACCCCGCGACCTTTTTGCACAACTAGACAACGCCTCCGCCACTGTCTGGAGAAACATGTCGTTCCTGATCCCACGGCGCTCTCAGGGAGCTCCCGTCGTCCGTGGACAAACCCACACCTCCCATCTGTTTCCCAGTGTGGCTTTGTGGCTTTTTTTCTTCTTCTGGGGGCAGAGAATCGGAAGCTCTTTCAGGTGAGGCTGCTCTGGGCATGGCGCCCGGCAGTGATTCAGTCCCTTTTTGGCTCTCAGATTGTTTTAACGTTGCATGGCGAGGAATAATCGGAGAGCTGCTTGCTAATGGCCTTTTTTTCCGAACGCGCCTCCTCTCGCGTGCCAAGACTCGTCTGTGAGTAAACACACACGTGACAATTTATACTTTTAAGGGGAGGGTGGGGGGGTTGGTAGGAAGATTGGGCCTTTGAAAAGGCTCTGATAGCGGTTAGCGCAGGGGCCAAATCCATATTTATAAGCGACAGCCGGGGCGACATTCTTTGCCTTCAGCAGCCCAGCGTGGAGGCAGTAAATTGAATTCCGCCACGCGGCTCTCCCTGACAGAATGCTGAATAAGTGAAAGGATCTGTATTTTAGAGAAAATGCATGAGCGGTGCATGGTGGCCCACATGCACTTTGGAATAGAAAAACCATATGTAGGCGGCATGGAAGACTCCGCTCCCGTGACAGACAGCAGTGCAATAGCAGAAATGATAAAGCTGGACATTTTTCACGCTGTAAAAAATGTATGCATTCAACCCACAGGTTGTATAAATTAAACCTAATTAGACCTAAACCTGTTTTGGTGCCGCAAAAATGGCGACACGCTCAGTATAGCTTTATGTGTCTTGGCATCGGCCTACAGTATGTCTTATAGGTTTGTCCCGAGCAAAACAAATTTAATTGCATCTATACACTGTATACATACAGTGTATACAGTTTATTTGTGTGTTCACACATGAAAAATAAACTTGAGTGTGCATGTGACTTAATTATGCTGAGGAAACGCCCACTAAGTGACAAAACAACTCTCTCTCCATAGAAATACACTGTTTACTTTATTTCCCCACAGTGTGTTCAGTTAGAGTGAAGCAGTGCCACAATAGTGTATTTCTATGGAAAGCGAGTTGTTTTGCCAATCAGTCACTCTGAGGGCGGAAGACATGCCCCCATGTGCACACTCTCCATAGCGCTTTTTTATCGAAATCGCTTCATGTAGATCACTGGTGTCAAACATACGGCCCGCGGGCCGCAATGATTTAATCCGGCCCCAGGCTTGTAGAGCAAAAATGTCTGAGTCTATAAAAAAAAAAAGTAAGTCTCTAGCACATTTCTATCAAAAGTTATGGTCGTTTAAAGAAATGCTTCTGAGTTTTCTTCTCTGAGCACTAGTCCGGTAGCTTCACAGCTGAGAGTACTTAATTGATTGGAATGTTGACTCGCAGAGAGTGGAGGGGGGAGGGAAGGAGGGGGGGGGGGGTGTACTGGCGCTGCAATTGAGAACTATCCTTCAGCAATAACCTGACTCCGCCAGATGGGGCAGCAGAGAGAGGAGTATTCCCTCCTACTCTCTCTGCTGCCCCATCTGGCGGAGTCAGGTTACTTCACCAGTATAAGGGTCTATAACTGAGGGATCATTCAGATCACAGCTTGGCTATTTAAATATAAATACGGGTAATAATAATAATCCAATTCAGAGTTTTAAAAATATACTGTATTTTAGAAGGATTAGTTATTGTTATTCATCATTATTTTTTAATGTTCGATGATCCATCACTTCAATAAAAAGCAGGTCTGCATAATTCCATGAGTTGTGTAGCCATTTCCAAATTTCAGCTAAGACACTATTTGAATTGTAATTTTGAATGTTTTATTGGCGCACTGTAAATAAAAATAGCATCTCCCATAGCAAATGTCTTAATCTAGGCTACAAGTATAAAACCAATAATGAAAGTCATTAATAACTATTAATAGCTACTCTTAATAATAAAATTGATTGTGTGATATACTGTAGCGGAGAAATTACGGCTGTGTACGTAAACATGCGTGTGCATGCTTGCAGTCTGTGACTGGTCTGTGACTGGCACCGCGGCGCGACTGGCACCGCGGCGCGACTGGCACCGCGGTGCTCCGGCCCCCATGAAGTCACATTAAGTCCAATGCGGCCCCCACCCCAAAATGAGTTTGACACCCCTGATGTAGATTGTGCATTGCATTCAAACCACGCAAGGCACAAAACCTGGCCTTCAGGAGCAATTAGGGTTTCAGAGTCTTGCTCAAGGATACACTTAATGCAGGGGTTTTCAACCGGTGGTCCGGGGACCACCAGTGGTCCTTGAGAGGGTTCCAGGTGGTCTTGAGAACGTAAAAATGAAACCAAATGGACCCCAGTTACAGATCTATAAGGGTCCATTTAGTTACCAGTGGTCCTTTGTAGGAAGGAAGGAGGACTATCATAGGAGGAAAAAATTGTGAAAAACAAGGGTTTTATCCCTGGTGCTTGTCAACCAATTCTGCCCAACTCACCAGCAAAAAAGCACTAGATTTTCTGCCAAGAGTTTTTCACTACTTTTGGCGCTATGGGGGTCTGGAAAAAAGCTAAATATAGCAACAAATGCACCAACACTGCACCTTGACACTTACTACCTCTGTTCGAGGCTGGGATTGAACCGGGAAGCTCACGGTTGGTATCCAGCTCCATTCAGTTACATTTTTCAGTCTTTAAAGGTAGACTATAGCACCATAGATGTTTAATGTGTATATATATTCTTTCAGTAAAAAGGGGTGCAGGGCCATGCAGGGTAATGATATTTGTCTCTTTCTCTCTTGGGGTTATTCTGACTCATATTGCTATTACATTCAAGAAGACATCTAGCCGAGTAGCGTGATCCAAATACATCTCTTCCACTCTTTTTTTTTTTTAAAGAGAAGGTTTGCCCTGATTGCATTCCACACGTCCCCAGAATTCATTATTCCACAGAGCACTGTGTTCCCTCCAGTATAAAGTTGACTTGTGCAGTAAACTATGTGTTTAGCTCTCTGAGCCAATATGTGTGAGAGGTGTACTATCATTTACATAACATAGCCTATCATTCTTTACCTTTGAAATAACAGGCAGTCTCCGGTTCATAATATGCAGGGGGGGCTGCAGTAAAGTAAAACACAATACATAAATCAAGGGAAACACCATTTCTTTGGTTTTGGAGTAATTTGCCTTTAGGGATTTCAACTAAAACGGTTTCTTTGGTTCAACATAATTATGACACCTTCATGTGTGATTCCAGTTAAAATATAATGCTGCATGTGTAAGAGAAAGTATACAGTTTGCTCCCCTCAGAGTTTAGAAAATACTGAATAATTAAAATTAGAAGTAACGAGGAAAGGTAGAGTTTATATATGTCTCAGATCTTAATCAAATCACAAATTAGTGAAATTAGTGAAATGACAACATAATGTTCTGTTCTTGTGTGTAAGTGGTGGTATATACAGTATATATTTTTACCTCTGCAAAGGTGAGTGAGCTTTTGTAATATAGTTAGCCAAATATAGCTGAAAGTTTTGAGGTTGAACTTGAATAAGTGAATTAATGACAGTTGCATTATGAACCGGAGTATAGCCTCTACCTTATGATTTTCAGTCAGTTGACATTGCAAGAGACCAAAATAAGCTGATCTACACATTTGTTTCAGTGCATTACACAGTAGGCCTTCCACGTTCACCAGAGATACAGTACGTGCACTTCACATCACAATATGATTTTTTTCACCCGAGGTACTGCAAGCTACTGTATTTCCTGTTGCCTTATATGGTGTGAAATGGGCGTGGATGGTCCGTTGCGCGAGGCGACACCATGAAACGCTTGTGGAAGATGCGAAATGAGTCACGAGGCGCACAGATGAAATGCAGGTACAGGTGGCCTTTGATGAATGGCACGTGAGATTGAGGGTACAGAACATATGGAATTTAGGCCAACAGCACGTGCCCCCACCCACTCAGACATGCATGGTGTTTATCCTATTTTGTCCTGACCGCCGAGTTTCCGACACCAGATTATAGTTTATGCAGCAAGATTCTAGCTTTTGACGCTATAGATTCTAGTTTTCCAACACTAGAATCTAGTCTAGAATCTAGATAATGACACTAGATTCTAGTTTGTGATGCTACAATCTAGCTTTTGACAATAGATTCAAGTCGATAAGTTCGATACAGTACGTGCACTTCACATCACAATATGATTTTTTTCACCCGAGGTACTGCAAGCTACTGTATTTCCTGTTGCCTTATATGGTGTGAAATGGGCGTGGATGGTCCGTTGCGCGAGGCGACACCATGAAACGCTTGTGGAAGATGCGAAATGAGTCACGAGGCGCACAGATGAAATGCAGGTACAGGTGGCCTTTGATGAATGGCACGTGAGATTGTGGGTACAGAACATATGGAATTTAGGCCAACAGCACGTGCCCCCACCCACTCAGGTAAGTAAGTACAGTAAGTCTTGCCGAGCCATAATATCATTAGGCCAGGCAGAGCCATGAGGCTCATGCCTCATGCCTCGTGCCAGATAGGGAGGCATCGGGTCCCATTTTTTGGTATGACCCAGTCGGGAATTGAACCCCGACCTCCCAGTCTCAGGGCAGATACTCTAACTACAAGGCTACAAGGAACTCCTTCTATGGCCAACACACTGTAAAGTAGGTAGGATTATACAAAAAAAGAAGAAAATAATATTTTTTGGAATTAAGTGAAGTCACTTACTATACCTTCAAGTTAATTATCATGAGGCTTCATGGCTGAGGTTCTCCATGGTCCCTAGCTGGCCACTATCGCCACTGGGTTCGTACTCCGTCCCTGAAATGACACAAAATGAAATGGAAATATAGGTGCCAGGCGACCCGATTATGTGTCAGAAGGAGACTGCGGTTTACACTCCTCGGGAGCTCTGTTGTAATCTTGCACATTCTCTTTATAGATATAAGAACACGACTTCACACAAAGCCGTTTTGTAAATAGAACCCTGCGGGAGGCTAAACTGCGATCGGCAGCGATAACATCGGTGAATGTGTGTCTAGAGAGAGAGAAAGCCCACTGTTTTCAGAACACCCACGCGACTCACGTCACTGAGCTATTTGTCAAAGGGCTAAACGCAGTGGCAGACGTGGGTGACAGGGGGGATACATGGTGTTTTGGGGGGGGAGAGAGAGAGAAACAAACTTGCCTTCAAAAGATGTGAACAGCTTATTTTCCTGGAATCCACTGAAAGCCTCAGTCGTGTCCCGTGTGGCACTGACCCTCTTATGGCACCTCCGTCTGGATACAGGCAAGCAGAGAGACAGATACAGGCAGGCAATTTAGGCTTTTAGCAGACTCTCCATCTATAATGTGTACATTAAAACCATAGGAGCGTAAGGAGTAGAGGATGGGCCCCGGTGCAAGAATATTTTGTGGGCCCCTATGGCCCCTACCATTGCCATAAACGAGCAACTCGTAAGGACGCACGCATGTGCGCGCACAAACACACACTACAGCTATACTGTATAGACTAACAAACGTGCCTGGCTACACAATTACATTCATTTTCAATGATCTTTATTGGCAAATGGCCATGACACACACACACACACACACACACACACACACACACACACACACACACACACACACACACACACACACACACACACACACACACACACACACACACACACACACACACACACACGCAGCATTTTCAGAACCAAAACAACATGGACAGATGCCAAGCTCTATCTCTATCCTCCATCATTACTAATATCTAACAGCCTGCCCTGACATGGGCTCAAACATGATGTCCCCAAACTATTACATTCACACATTCACATTATATCCAACACCAACAAAGCTGCATACCAGTATGCACTTCCACAGTATAAGCAACAAGCATCAAGAACACAGCACATTAGCCTACATGCTTTACAAAGACAGCAAACTGACCGCATTAATGAATGTGACTGTGTACTCACTCATTAGAAGGGCATTTTACGGGTAGTGGAGATGTATTTTTCAGAGAAAGACCTTTTTTGTTGTCTCTGAGAAATGGTCCAGCAGGCCTACGGACTTGTTGCTATTATAAAGCTTTTTGTCTCTTCGGTATGCGGTGTCATGTCGTATGATCCTCGATCTGTGCTGGGGATTCGGGGTTCATTAATAGGCTCTGCAACGCGGCCGCCGCGGCGACATTCATTTTCACCGACAATGTGTCCGTGCGTGGCCGCGTGGAGAACTGTCACAGGGCGGTTGTGTCGCTGAACTTGTTGGCGACTCTAGTCCAGCGTGTCGCCGCTCTGTGAGGCAGGATCTGGGGTAGCTGCTAGTGCCCGGTGCCGGTGGGGCTGCAGGTGCAGCAGCAGAGACGATGCTGATACAAACTTGTCCAATTTGGTCATTTTAGCTTAATTTACGCTTCCCGCTGCCGGCTGCTCTCTTTCCATTCGCCTTTGGAACCACTTTCATGACTTTTCTTGAACATGACACTATGCTACGCCGATGCTTCAATTCAATCCACTCGCGCTTTTTTTTGTAGTTGACACTTTTTTTGTTTTGTTTTGTTTTAAGAGGAACTGACATCAGAACAACACATTCACACGTGAGTGACAGTTCACAGGTACCAATTTGATTGGACAATATCATTACCCCTCCCACTGCTAGGCCCGGCCACTCTCAGCGTTTAACCCTTAACGACCGGCCACAGGTCCATAATAGTCGCAGGGGCCCGCTATCAGCAGCCTTTCTTTTCTTTTTCCCCCTTCCCTCTCAGTAGGCCCCCAAGGGGCCTGGGCCCTGGTGCACCGCACCGGCGGCACCGGCGTAAAATACGCGCCTGCATTGAAACCATAGGAGGTGTATGCTATGTTTCACCAGCTTCAACTGAAACGGTCCTCCACCCTCAGAGGGGCCTCTGAGCTCTGACTGACTGCCAGGCATCAGACAACCCCCCTGTCACCCCCCTCTCTCTCTCAAACCTACAGGATTAGAGGATGTGTTGTTCCTTTTTAACTGTCAATGGTAATGTAACTACCATATATGCAGCCTCCAAATTCCTAAGGCCGCCCCTTATTTAAACTATATACAGTATGTCTTTAGAGCAAACATAGAGCCCTTTCATGATGTCGGCCGTGTTCCAGAAATATAATCCTCATTCATTTTCCTCATAACACTTTAAGAAAATGACGATTACGCTGCGGACTCGGGTCGTGACAAATCTTGACAACACACATTATTACCGTACAATATCTAATTATCAAGAAGAAAAAAAAAACGCCCGGATACACTTTTTGTTTGTTTTTTCTTGGAAATTATTTGATTGTCCCAAAAGATTGTGTGTGTTGTCATGATTTGTCACGACCCGAGTTGGCTTTGTGTGTGGTGTAATCATCTTTAAATGAATTATTTTCGAAACGTCTATGAGAAAAATTAATGGGGAATTCATTTCTGGAACAGGGGCAACGTCACAAGTGGGTGCTCAGCTCTATAGTCAGCATAGTTGAGTGTAGCACACAAACACCATCACGGGAAGTAGGAATCAACTAAATCAGCCTCATGCCCTACAGTGGAAGCACTGATATTTACCAGGCACGGAAAGGGATCATTTGCAACAATATTAATCACAGAATCCATTAATGTTTTATCTTTAGGGCTCCTCAATTACGCCTTTTTATACCCCCCCCCCCCCCCCCCCCTCCCCATGTCCAGTGGAACCATTGGGACGTTACATACAGCGTTTAATCTGCACATTATGCATCACGGAGTGATATTACAGACAGATCACACTGAATATATTATGCACTATGCACATGGTACAATGCCTCATAGATTGTATTTCTTAATTTTTTAATGTGATTTAACCCCTGCCATCACACACACGCGCACACACGCGCACACACACACAGATGCCTGTCCATCCCCTTCTCTTGTTGTCCTCATTTGAATTTGGATTCCTGTTTTGCATAAACAAAAAAATAAATAAAAAGCTGCTGTGCCGATATGATATGGATGGGGAATCAAGGGAAAACAGCTGAATTATTAAAATGCTCGCGGGAAAGAAAGAGATAGAGGGCTGCATGAATATAAACCGAGCAGCAGTAGGTCAGTTCAAACCAGGGCCAACATTATCCTGAAGTGGCATATGCTTTTTTTGTTTTTCTGCCTTGTACTTGCTGACAAAATAGTGATGCAGATAAAAAACATGATTGATATCAGACATGCATGGTGTTTATCCTATTTTGTCCTGACCGCCGAGTTTCCGACACCAGATTATAGTTTATGCAGCAAGATTCTAGCTTTTGACGCTATAGATTCTAGTTTTCCAACACTAGAATCTAGTCTAGAATCTAGATAATGACACTAGATTCTAGTTTGTGATGCTACAATCTAGCTTTTGACAATAGATTCAAGTTTTCGCCACTAGATTCCAGTTTTCGATGCTAAAATCACTAAAACCTAAAATTTAGTTAATGACACTAGATTCTACTTTGTGATGCTACAATCTGGTTTCTGACACTAGATCCTAGTTTCTGACACTGGATTTTAGTTTTTATTTTCTGAAAAATCAATGTTTCAGTCTCAATGATGCTCAACATATGTGTCCCAGCACCACCCAGGTTGAGTCTTTGAGGGAATTCACTTTTTTTTTTTATCATGTCATGTGAAAGCAGAGAATCATAGCTACAATTTGACATATTGGTTGTGCAGTTTGACCAACCAGTTTTTGAGATATGGTTTATAGAGTAATGTCTTGCAGAGGAACAGGAATTTGAGAATTTGGCTTTCAAAGGTACCATTCTTGGTCTGAGGCATTGAGGGGGGCGCTGTTTCCTCTTCTGTGCTGAACAGTTTGGGCATGAGAATACCTCCCCCATACTGTGTGGGGCAGTATTGAGTCAGGGTAACACCCTGACTCAATACTGCCCCACACAGTATGGGGGAGGTATTCTCATGCCCAAACTGTTAAGGAAAAAAAAGCCTTAAAGGCAACTTTAATTATTGCTTTATGGTTTTTCCCTAGATAAATGATTGACAGTTGGTGACCAAATGGACCCTTATAGATCTGTAACTCTTGAAACCACGTAAGGTCCATTTGGTTATTATACACTCAAGAGTTAAATTATGAACAAATGAAATAATTTCTAACACAATTAGAAAATGTAGAATTATTGTTATTTTGACTTTTTTTTTCTCTCCAAAATATTGATACGTTTAAAATCCTTAGTTTTGGGTCCCAGAGACTAAACATCAAATAGTGGTCTGTGGCCCTGGTATGAAAAAGGCTGAAAACTGTTAGTTACATATACACTGTCATTTTGTGTAATTATATAATGGTTAGTTTTAGTTGCCAATGTTCTAAACAATTGTAATTGCTATTCCAATCGATTTGTTGTCCCCATTCTCAGAAGTCTACTATAAGGGCAAGAAATACAGTATATCTCATCACAATTAAGTTAAGACTGACGGTGACTGAATGAATACTTTATTGAGATGCAAGCATTCAGTAATTCAAAATATGTACATGCTCATAAGCATTCAGTAATTCAATATATTATGTACAGGTTAGTGGTGAAAAAAAATATATATACAGGTTTGGAAGTAGAATAAAATCACAGCAAACCACAGCAAACAATGAAACTTCCAATAGATAGACAGAGTTACGACCACTCCGTCCACTTCATGGGGACAGTCCAATGGCGGTGCTTCTGCCTAGACTTGAATAGACAATGGGTACAACTAATAGGGACAAGTCCTGTGCCTGAACTAGGCAGAAATGCATTCGACTCAGGCAACAGCCCAGCGTCAACGAGCTTTGTTTTTGATTGCTTTTAAATAGTAGGCTACAACGGTAATTACATAAACATCATTGTATATTAACATTGTCACTGTATGCCTACAATGCCGTTGACATGTTGAAAACATGCATACAATAGATCTTATGTGCGCCGCCCTCGTTGAAAACAATGCATTTCCAACTCCATTTTGTCTCTATTCTGGCTGCATGAACAGCAGCTCGAGCGCTCAGTGTCTAACCCCCTCAATGTCGCAACTCTTCTACCAGATGGCTCTGAAAACTAGCCCCATTCGGTAGCTAGCTAGCACCCCTCTATGTCGCAACTCTTTCCTGTAGAATGTTACGCTGTTGCCAAGTTTGTGAGAAGTAAGCCAACAACGCCAAAAGGTCCAATAATGGCGTATAGTTGGTGTATTTATTATTATACCTATAATTACTACCAGGACTATGCATGCATATCATTATTAGTGTGTTATGCAGAAATGCCTACTCGAGTTTGATTGTGAGTACATAGAATACATTGGCCAATTTGCAGGTAGATTAGCATCCCCAAAGTCCATTGTTTGTATGCATGAATGCAACAGAAGCAGTAAGTGTGATGGATTTATCTTATTATACAGCATTGTTATTATTATTATTATTATTACCCTTATTATTGTTATTATTATTACCCTTATTATTGTTATTACCCTTATTATTCAATCAGACAGTAGTCACCAGAATAAGGATGAGCATAATATCAAATACATGAGAACTAATCGTATCCCTAAACAAACATGGCAACCCTCTCTCTGTATGAGGAAGTAAGAAGTTGCATACTTCCGCTGTATTCCCCCAGAGAGACGTAGAAGAAGAATTGACTCTGAATTTACACCACCGAAGAAGAGTATGTTTTACTGTTTTACACACCGATTTAATAACATAACGTGGCTACTAGTAGTTCATGTGGAATACGACGGGGCTGTTATTTAAAGTCACATTGACGTGACTGCCGCGTTCTGTTCATGACGACGGGGATCGCGTATTTACCATACTAGAGGCACTTCATCAGATTACAACCGTTAGCATTTTAAGCTAATTAAGCTAACGGTCCGGAAGACTCAGGTAATAATGGTCAGAATTGTCATTACAGTTCAAATTAATTCAATTATAACATGTTTACACAGCGTTTTAAGGTCTAACATTCATCTCATGTATGCTTTAGCATGAAACAACTAATAAACTTGCTTCAGGTCATTTTTCACAGATAACAAAAATTCAGAGAAAAAAAGTTTCATAGCCCTATACTGGAAAGTTCATTTCCCCGAGATGACTCAACGTGGGTGGAGTTTAGTCAACATATTTCAAGCCAAGGACCCCCAGAGTTCTCTATATTTGGCTGTGGACCCCTCATCTGAAAACATGTTGTTTCAGGGATCCCCCAGAAGCAAAGATGTGAGTTAAAAATGTTTGCTTCCAAAACAATGTATTCAAGGATCTGCACCACATTTTCACAATTTTTGCAAAAATAGCAGAACTGCAAGCTCATAGCGCGCCACTCGGTGGTGCGCTATGAGCTTGTAGATCTGCTATTTTTCAATAGGTAAAACACCAAAATGCGTTTCACTACGGAAGGGGTTATACACACATTCTTTGCGGGGTGACAAATTGCCCCCCATGGGGACCGTGCCAGTCAGACCCACAAGGACGACAGTCAGCTCAGCTGCCTGGGCTTCACGGGTTCTGATCAAAAGACATGGATTTCTACCAAACATATGCTATCTTAAAAGGAACCCTGGCTAATAAGCCAAAAAAGATGCCTTGAAAACATATACTTGCCCTATATAACTAAAATAAACCAAAAAAAAAAAACACCTTAAATATTTCATTTCTTTCATAAATAAACCATCTTTAACTGCTCCTGTGGCAGGTTGATGGTGTCTGTGGCAGATTGCTCTGCCACTGATACAGATATACTGTATATACAGACTTGTAAAATGTGATTCTGTGTTCTCCTCTCCCAATTTGTGTCAAATGCATGAATAAAAGTCACAGTTCATATAGACCCGCAGTTACCGGTACATGCACAGAATCTATTCGGAATGAATACTTTAATTCCGAATAAAGATTTATACCCAACTGCTTAGATGGACCACAGAACTCATTCCCCAGGCAAATGGGAATGGAATATTCTATTCCAAATGAGGTGTTTACATGTTCAATTCTATTCTGAATAGATTCTATTCTATTCTATTCTATTCTATTCTATTCTATTCTATTCTATTCTATTCTATTCTGTGCATGTAAACAAGATCATAGTCACGTCATTATTGAAAAGCGTTTGAGTTGTGCCGTCTTCTCAGGTGCTTCTCAGTGCTTCCTGGTTCTGGCCAGTGGGAAAGGACCAGATTGAAGCCCCAGGCAGCCTTTTATAGTGCCTGACTCCATTGAAGGGAGTTGCTCAGTCCTTCCCACTAGAAAAGACAACATTTAGTTCATGTAAATATATGTGCATTATGGATAAATGTGGACTTAAATGTAATGCTGTTAATATGATTGTCTGTCGAAGTAAGATATTAGCTCTGGACATGAGAATAGACTGAATTGTGGAATGAATTATGGTTGGTACGGTCCAGTGGGAGGGGCTTAGCTGAGCACCTGAGTCAGAACAGTCTAAATAACTGTGTGTTATTTAACTGTTGTGGTGCTCTTGTTTGTTGGACACTTGGGTGAATAAAAATAAAACATTTGTTTGCTTACATTAAGTGCCTTACTGTTTTTGAATATTCTGTGTTTCTGAACATTCGTTGTTAGTATTTTTGAGAAGTTCAGTGTGTATGGAGAGCACATACTACCTCACAGTCAGAGTGTGACAATGTCCTAACCGGAATATATTAAATTCATATGCTAATAAAACAACGTCATGGTTGCTAATGACAATGTGAGCATCACAGTAATATTTTGAATACACATTATCATCATGTCTATTCTAGAAAATCCACACGGATGGACCATGCGAGTACATATGACATCATCATGCTGCGACCGGAGCAGCTCCTACTGAGTTGTAGATTGTTCATTTATGAAATTAATAAAATATTTAAGGTGGTT
This sequence comes from Benthosema pterotum, assembly GCA_039105355.1. Lineage (NCBI taxonomy): Eukaryota > Metazoa > Chordata > Actinopteri > Myctophiformes > Myctophidae > Benthosema > Benthosema pterotum. The sequence goes on along the minus strand of CM076985.1, from coordinate 17,682,081 downwards.
TTATTCTTTTGTTATATAGGGCAAATGTGTTTTAAAGCATATTTGTCCTATTATCCAGTCATCCTTTTAAAGGGATACTGTAGGTCACATTTATAACTCGAGTTACTGTAGTCTTTGCTGTGGTTTGTGTGAAATATTAATCTGTGCGGGGCGTTGGGCCACACATTAAAAGTAAAAGAATCCACAAAACTAATGTTTGATCATGCCTTCTGACTCCCATTGGAAAAGCATGGAGGTGGCATCGAGGCATGGGCGTGCCCCCCCCCCAAACACAATGCCATGCAAAGCAACCCAAGATATTTCAAATTAAAGTGCTTTGATTTTTTTTAAATGATTTGAAACACTACACTTGTTACCAACTACAATCATTGAAAACAGAAAACTCTCTGAGTCAGACCTTTAGCTTTATGCATGCTGCGTGACTGTTGCAACTTCAACACCAACTGATGTTATTATTGATGCTTGCCTAATAAAAGTCCTGAAAATGGTATGGGTAACCGAAAATGGTATTCATGATTGAAGCCGCCATTTTCTCTTGCCCCCCCCAAATGGGACATGTTACATCCGCCCCTGGAGGTGGCCATGGAACACAGAACAGAGAATGTTCATTTGATGTGTGTTTGGTCAGGCCATCAAACACAGACAGAACCCAGAACATGCATTCTGCAGGGGTGCACTGTAATGTACAGTATATGAAGCCTACTGTATGTGTGAATGCAGCCGTGAGTGCAGTTACACTTATACCACTTACGGTAAGCAGTGGCATTTCTAAGCAATTTGGAGCCCCAGGCAAGATTTTCCCTTGAGCCCCCCCTTACCAAATGGGCCCTTACGGGTCCATTTGTGACGTCATACCTATGGCAGGCACAGTAAAATGGTGCACCCCCAAGGGGTAAAAATATGATCTATTTTTAAGCCAGAGAACATATTATATGTATTTTAAATGTTCAATTCTAGTTATAGGGGGCAAGTATAATGTATTTATCCATATGAGGCTTATTAACCTGGAATCCTTTTAAAGCATTGGTGCCCCTCCCCTCATGGCGCCCCAGGCAACTGCCTAGTCTGCTTAAAGGCAAAAACGCATCTGACAGTAAGCTACCTTGAATTGTTAAAAAAAAAGTTGCGGCAGTGATGTTAAACTAAAGTGAAAGTGCTATGAATTCAAAAAGGTGACGATCAAACGCAAAGGGCAGGAGCTTTTCAGAAAGGCAAGGTTAGCCCATTACATTTACAGGGTCATCACTGCAGTTAGCCTGAGGCGCGTTAAGGTTTCAGCCCAGGAGAAACAACCGGCGTGATGATCGATAATAAGCTCGCTCATCCTCCGACAGAGCAGCACCTCGCCTCTCGCCACCCATCTACATTCCTCATTTTCTCTGTAAACAAGCTCGTTCATCGTCCTGTTCCAGTAATTTCTAAATAAAAGACCATCCATGTGGCGCTGGTTCTGCGTTTGGCTATTTTATGGTCTGTTAACTTCAAACCCCTCAGCCTTCTTCCCCACATCACACACACACACACACACACACACACACACACACACACACACACACACACACACACACACACACACACACACACACACACACACACACACACACACACACACACACACACACACACACACACACACACACACGCTGGTGCTGTAAGCTTCTTCATTCCCAGCCATCTTCATGGAATGGTGCAAAAAAAAGGGTGTTTTATTTGCCAGTCTCACAGTGTTGCAGATTATACGAATTTATACATCCCTATAACTAGATTTTAAAAAGTTTCATTGCAGACCTAGGTCATTATTGCCACAGTTAATGTAGGAAAAGTTACCACTCTGAATTCTGCACCATCAGCTTCAACAATGACCACTTTATTGTGTGTTGTTTATTTAAAGGGGAATTCCACCCATTTTCAACATTTCACTGTCAATAATACTTAATGTTGTGTCAAACTAATAACCCCCCCCCCCCCCTCCGCTTTGTGTTTCCTAGAAATGAAAAAAATAATAATAATAACAGCTAACCTGTCATTGCCGCTGATCTACGGCAATCTTTGATTAGTAGCGTTGTTTGATACAATCCTGATGCTAGCAGCTGTGAGTGGGCGCTATAGCCTCCTCCTGCCAGGTGAGGGACCTGAATAGGAGACGGACTGAAGGACACATCCTGTGTTACGATGTAACATGTCCGACCGGAAACAGGGGCCGAAATAAGAAAAAAGCCTTTTTCATGAAAATCACTAGCACTACCTATACCTACAAAAAATGCTGGTGGAGTAAGTAACACAACATGATGCCGTCATCAATTTGTGCTTCAACATGTTAATGATTTTCCTTTTTTTCCCCGCAAGGGTCCATTTGGTTCACATTTATACACTCTCAGAAAAAAAAAGAAAATGGGTGGAATTTCCCTTTAACAATGTTAACGACAAGCAAACGGATGTGCTTGTCAGCCGATAATGAAAAACAATCAGGCAAGTTCACCGTATTCACCAACGAGATCAATTAAGGATGAAGTAGCGGCACAAAGTGAAGAGAGAGAAATTCCACTTATGCCTCCACAAAACAAGTGTCTGTCTAGAGACTCACATAGTATTATTTGATGAATGACGCCTTGGAAGGGATTTTTAATGGCCAGTTTTTCGCAGATCACATAGTGTCCTTCACCTTTGAAAACCTGCGTCTAATCAGTTCATCCTTGGGTCCAAGTGGGCGTTTGTACTGACCGCCATGAAATTCCCTCAAGGCGTTCCGGTGATATTGAATACAAGAGGTTGGCAGATGGGAGGTCACAGTGACATTGATTTTTAAATCCCGAGGCCCACTTTAAACATAATTTCTAGATCCTACTAGTTTGTTGTTGTCCAATGTTTTCAGGCCTATGGATTCCCAGATTTCTATCAATGCTCAATATTTCACCAACACAATCTTCAAGCTCATTATTGTGGCACGCCATGAACTTGTATGTGAGCTATTTTGGAATCAAAAAAGTAAAACAAACAAATAATGGTTAAAGTGGGTATGTTTAACATAAAATGGCACAAGATGCCATCCTGGTTTTAAAGTGCTATAACCACATTCTTCTAACAAGTTCATCCTTGACGGCACAGACTTACTGACAATCCAGGGAGGTGCAGAGAGTTGTTTGAGGGGGCAGGGGGCTGAATTCCAATAAGAGGGCACTTTTGGACCACATAGTGAGAATAGTGGATCTACAAGTTCACAACATGTCACGCTGCCACATGTTGAGAGCTTATAGATCAACCACTTTCAAGGCGCAACCAAAGACTCTTTAGCTATTGGAGATGTGGTGTGTTCCACATTGTTTGGATTCCAAAAATTCATGAATGATGCCTTTCAATGCAATGAGTGGCAATTTGTTATATTAAGGTTGCATTTGTGGACTTATGGAAATGGAGAGTTGTTTTACAGACAGGTTAAAGGGCCAGGGGCTGAAGCCCCCTTTGATGTCTATGTGTGCACGTCCCTGGCAGAATCATGCCACGTTTGCTTTGAAACAAGCTGCCCATGAATAATGAATATTGACGCTGTCGGGTGGAAACCCAGCAAGTCCAAAGCCGTTATACAATGTTCCTTTTAAAACAACAAGCGGATCTACAACTTGGTGTTTTCACGCCGTTTTGCATGACACTCAATGAAGCAGGGCATTCGCTAGCGTCAAATATGTAAAAAGACGAAGTACGGAGAAAATACGAGTTTTCTGATGGACAGCGGTGATAATGAATAACTGATAAGAGCGAAGAGAGACACTACAAACAAATGCACACACACACAGACAAAAACTGTATGCATAGACAGGTCTCCCTTAAATACGAGTCTCTTTCAGTTAAATCCCGCCACCATGGTGGTATACCAATGAAGTCTATAGTGTTTGAACCATCCTGAAATAATAACATGAGCGTGAAGTAACGCGCAGGGCCTTGATGACCGCTGTTTGAACCAACAGTGAAACAGGCTACAGATGTGAGGTAATGAGCATCACGCTATATCATTATGAACAGTCTCCAAGTGTAAATATGAATTATGCGAAGAACAAAGTGGGGGTGCAGTCGGAGAAGCTAGACACGTTGTGCGTGTCTGTCCGCGATGCCATTTGAACATCAGGTATCCTTCACACTTAATTAGAACAGAACAGAATACAATTGAACAGGCTTTTATTTGCACATTTGCACAATTGCAGGGTGAATTGTGGAGCTCAGCTCCCACAAGACAACACTAAAACAGATATCCTGTGCGAAGTGAATGGTGAACCCATATTGCTCGGACATGTATTGTTTGTGCTCGGACATACTGTACATTCAACCTTTATTTATATTAAGGGAAATAGAGGCAATTTTAGTGTGTACAAACACCATGTTTGTAAACATTCTAAATGATATGATTCTAAAATCTGTGTGATTTTAGAATCATACAGTAGCCAGCCGGACAAAGGTTTTGTTTTCATGATTTCGAACCAAGTGTCTGTCTGCAGGGAACGCAGAGGGGGAAAAGGCATAAAATATACCTATATATCTATTTTGATTTTTGGCTAAAAAAGTTGCCTCTATTTCCTTTAAATTCTCTCAAGTTAATTTAGCCATACACTAAGTCCCTCCCCAAACCGTCCTCGTCCAATAGGTGAGCAGAGGAAAGCTTGACCAGGAAAGCTTAAACCCCGCCCCAAATGGTGTCTGTGGGCTGTCTGTGGTATCTATGGGCTGTCTGTTGTATCTATGGGCTGTCTGGTATCTATGGGCTGTCTGGTGTCTATGGGCTGTCTGTGGTATCTATGGGCTGTCTGGTATCTATGGGCTGTCTGTGGTATCTATGGGCTGTCTGTGGTATCTATGGGCTGTCTGGTATCTATGGGCTGTCTGTGGTATCTATGGGCTGTCTGGTATCTATGGGCTGTCTGGTATCTATGGGCTGTCTGGTGTCTATGGGCTGTCTGTGGTATCTATGGGCTGTCTGTGGTATCTATGGGCTGTCTGGTGTCTGTGGGCTGTCTGTGGTATCTATGGGCTGTCTGGTATCTATGGGCTGTGTGGTATCTATGGGCTGTCTGTGGTATCTATGGGCTGTCTGTGGTATCTATGGGCTGTCTGTGGTGTCTATGGGCTGTCTGTGGTATCTATGGGCTGTCTGTGGTATCTATGGGCTGTCTGTGGTATCTATGGGCTGTCTGTGGTGTCTATGGGCTGTCTGTGGTATCTATGGGCTGTCTGTGGTATCTATGGGCTGTCTGTGGTATCTATGGGCTGTCTGGTGTCTGTGGGCTGTCTGTGGTATCTATGGGCTGTCTGTGGTATCTATGGGCTGTCTGTGGTATCTATGGGCTGTCTGGTGTCTGTGGGCTGTCTGTGGTATCTATGGGCTGTCTGTGGTATCTATGGGCTGTCTGTGGTATCTATGGGCTGTCTGTGGTATCTATGGGCTGTCTGGTATCTATGGGCTGTCTGTGGTATCTATGGGCTGTCTGTGGTATCTATGGGCTGTCTGTGGTATCTATGGGCTGTCTGGTATCTATGGGCTGTGTGGTGTCTGTGGGCTGTCTGGTATCTATGGGCTGTCTGGTATCTATGGGCTGTCTGGTATCTATGGGCTGTCTGGTGTCTATGGGCTGTCTGTGGTATCTATGGGCTGTCTGTGGTATCTATGGGCTGTCTGGTATCTATGGGCTGTCTGTGGTATCTATGGGCTGTCTGTGGTATCTATGGGCTGTCTGTGGTATCTATGGGCTGTCTGTGGTATCTATGGGCTGTCTGTGGTATCTATGGGCTGTCTGGTATCTATGGGCTGTGTGGTGTCTGTGGGCTGTCTGGTATCTATGGGCTGTCTGTGGTATCTATGGGCTGTCTGGTGTCTATGGGCTGTCTGGTATCTATGGGCTGTCTGGTATCTATGGGCTGTCTGGTATCTATGGGCTGTCTGTGGTATCTATGGGCTGTCTGTGGTATCTATGGGCTGTCTGGTGTCTGTGGTATCTATGGGCTGTCTGGTATCTATGGGCTGTCTGGTGTCTGTGGTATCTATGGGCTGTCTGTGGTATCTATGGGCTGTCTGTGGTATCTATGGGCTGTCTGGTGTCTATGGGCTGTCTGGTATATATGGGCTGTCTGGTGTCTGTGGGCTCTCTCCGTTGAGAGGGGGCGTCACAGACAGCTGCGTGGTTGTTTGTAGCAAACCCTTTTCCCAGTATTGTAGTAGGACTTTTCGAAGTGGAGGGACGCCTCTTAAAGGGGAATTCCACCCATTTTCATTTTTTTGAGAGTTTTTCTGAGAGTGTACAAATGTGCACTCTCAGAAAAAAGGAAACTCATTAACATGGTGAAACACAAGTTGATGATGTCATCAGGATGCATTTCACCATGTTAATGTTTTTTTTCAGACCTCCATTTCTAGGAAACACTGAATAGGGGCCCCTTTTTATCATGTCCACACAACATCTCTAAGGTATATTAATGACATACTAAAATATTGAAAATGAGTGGAATCCCCCAAATTCCCCAAATGTGCATGTAGAGATTGTTTACAATGCCTAATTGTATCCATAACTAAATGACAAGTCAAAAAACATAGGCCTACTTTTGCCACAAAAATATCTTAGATGTGAGAAGTGGGGGGACGCCTTCCCCCCGTGTCCCCCCTCCACTACACCCCTGCCTTTTCCCCAAACGTCAGAATCCCTGCTTACCCCAGCGGCTGCCCCGCGGCGACTTAATCCATAGACCTAGCTTGGCGGGGGAGCTGTGTTTCCGCAAACACAAAATGTGTGCTTTTTATTTTGTGCCCTGGCGTTGACACTCCCCTGAGCGGACTGGAGAATAGCAGCCTGTATACTCAACGACAATTCACTTGGCATTCAACACAGTCCAGCACACACTGATTATAAGTTAAACCAGGATTCATACTCTCACTGGAGTCAGAGTAAGAGAAACGAGTGGTGCTGTACAGTGTTTTCAGGCCACATATCCCCCCCCAAATAGCTAGAATACAGCCTTAATCCTGGAGCCACGCCGTATTGTGGAATGGCTTAGTTTAAAAGATGGGGATTATGTTGAATTTGGGATCCACATAGGAATTTACACAATAATCTTATAATATGTGTTAAAGTGAACGTTTTTTGGGTGTGTGTGGAAAAAAACTGTTTACAAATTGCTTTACGGTAACACTTTAAACGAAGGTCCTTGTTATAAGCGCTTATAAGCGCTTATTAACGGCTTATAAGACATGTTATAAGTGCTTATAAGCGCTTATAAGACATTTGTAAGACATGAATTAACTGTTTATAAGTAGGTTACAAGACACTTATGTGCCTTGTTATAAGTGCTTATTAACGTTTATAAGACATTTATAAGCTATGTGTTACCTGTTATAAGGTCGTTACAAGATACTTATTAATAGTTTATAAACATTTATGGGGAGTGTTAATAAACACATCATTAACTGTTAATAAGACATGTAAAACTGTTAACAAATTATTTATAAGACACTTGTTAACGTTATTATTTGCTTATAAGAATTTAACAAACACATTTATGAACTGTTAATAGGAAATTTAGAAGGCACTTATTAAACCTTATTAATATGTTTATAAAACACTTAATAACCGTATTATTTGTTTATATGCATTTATAAATCATGTTACATACCTACACCATTAGGCTCCTTGTTATAAGGGTAGATTGCTAGGATATTTATAAGACTTAATGAGACATTTATAAAACCTGCATTAAATGTTATAAACTAATTATAAGACACTTACTAACCGTTTGTGCACATTTATAAGGAATTTACTATACACATTTAATAACTATTATTAATATATTTATAAGACATTAACAAAACACCTTACTTGTTTATATAACATTTATGGTACGCTTTATGAAACCAAAGGTGCTTGTTCCAACTTCGTTCAAAGTGAAAACAGGAGGGTGAAGAGAACTTATAAACCTTTCATCTTGTGTTTATTAAGAACTCAAAATTGTTTACAAACATGGACAGGCGGTTAACAATGCATTTATAAACACGTTGATAGGCATTTTGGAGGCACTTCGTTTAAAGTGGGAACCGCATTTATAAGCCGTTAATAGCGTGTCTATTAACAGCCAACATTGCTTTACAAGCAGGAACAGATGCTTAATAATGCATTTATAAGCACTTAATAGCCATTTTTGGAGGCACTTCGTTTAAAGTGGGGACCGCATTTATAAGCCGTTAATAGCGTGCCTATTAACAGCCAACATTGCTTTACAAGCAGGAACAGATGCTTATTAATGCATTTATAAGCACTTAATAGGCATTTTTGGAGGCACTTCGTTTAAAGTGGGGACCGCATTTATAAGCCGTTAATAGCGTGCCTATTAACAGCCAACATTGCTTTACAAGCAGGAACAGATGCTTATTAATGCATTTATAAGCACTTAATGGGCATTTTTGGAGGCACTTCGTTTAAAGTGGGGACCGCATTTATAAGCCGTTAATAGCGTGCATATTAACAGCCAACATTGCTTTACAAGCAGGAACAGATGCTTAACAATGCATTTATAAGCACTTAATAGGCATTTTTGGAGGCACTTCGTTTAAAGTGGGGACCGCATTTATAAGCCGTTAATAGCGTGCCTATTAACAGCCAACATTGCTTTACAAGCAGGAACAGATGCTTATTAATGCATTTATAAGCACTTAATAGGCATTTTTGGAGGCACTTCGTTTAAAGTGGGGACCGCATCTATAAGTCGTTAATAGCGTGCCTATTAACAGCCAACATTGCTTTACAAGCAGGAACAGATGCTTAACAATGCATTTATAAGCACTTAATAGGCATTTTTGGAGGCACTTCGTTTAAAGTGGGGACCGCATTTATAAGTCGTTATTAGCGTGTCTATTAACAGCCAACATTGCTTTACAAGCAGGAACAGATGCTTATTAATGCATTTATAAGCACTTAATAGGCATTTTTGGAGGCACTTCGTGTAAAGGGGGGACCGCATTTATAAGCCGTTAATAGCGTGCCTATTAACAGCCAACATTGCTTTACAAGCAGGAACAAATGCTTATTAATGCATTTATAAGCACCTCAATAGGCATTTTTGGAGGTACTTGTTTAACGTACCTACAGTAAGAATGGGTATATTAACAACAGTGACGGCATTAAACAAAAGGTAAAGGCTGCACTTGTCAAAGGGTTGTTCCAAGGGGGTTAACAAAACGTAATGTATTTTGGTGGCATTTAGTATGGAAACCTGAATCTCCTGTCACCCATGCCTTCATACCTTTATGGTCATGCATTGTGACACTACACCACCATTTATGGCCATATCTGTTTATGAAGATCATAGCACTAACCTCAAACCCTGGATAACCATGTGAAGACTGATCACCTATATTTGTATATAGGGCCAGTCGGCAACTTTCATCTGACCTCCAATCAAATAATCAATCTTTTTGACATATTTTCTGGATGTTTTGCTGGCTGAAATCAAATGGCCATCTGAGGTGATTATATTTGTAACTACTTCCTGTAAAAGCAAAATAGAGAATAACAAATATTGCACCCATACATGGTTTCTAAAATGCAACTGCTATAAGAAGCGTGATGTAAGAATGTTTTGATTGGTGAATTCCTTCGCAGTCCAGTTGATGTACAGTCGTGAGCGTTGTACACCTATCTCCTTTTCTATCCATTTTATGCCATTGTAGAGCTTGAGGACTGAACCAGAAGAGGTCAGGTAAGCGCCGACACTTCATAAGGTTGACTTGACAGAGGGCGCATTTCTTTCAGTGGTGTTAAGGAGCTGCATGAAACAAAATGCAATACAGAGAAGATTAGAGGATGGGTTAAAGAAAGCCTTTGGGCATGAGGAGGTACAGTACAGGTCCAAAGTTCAATCTACAGTTCTTCAAATAAAATTATACATGATACAAATCGAAGAGCAAGTGACGAGAGAGAGAGAGAGAGAAAAAGTCATATGCATACATAATATTTCTGAACCATTATATGACACAAGTCTCATTGGTTTGTGTTTGTTAATGATCTGTTCCAGCTTGCTCCACTCACTGTGCATATTCAGGTAACCTCAGAGCGAGATATATCAATATCATATCAATATAATATTTGGTCCCATGAAAGTATCATGGCACAGCACTGTGCATGACGACCATGACGCCTTCTGTACAGAGCTTCTTTGGCAATAACCAGGAATCATAATCAGACAGAACGGACATGCGCAGTACTGCGCATGTCCGTTTCCTTCCATGGATCAATTTGATGGTGATAAACTTGACACTCATAAATATATAGGTTCCTGGTTATTATTATTTTTCTGAGATTGTATTTTGGGTTTTAATGATTCATGTCGAAGTGACAAGGCATTCTTGTTTGGGGTACACCAAATTTAGGTTGTAAATAAATCAAAACAGTAGGCAGCATGTGGGAGACTTTCAATACCTGAAGTGAAGTGTCCACGTTGCAGTGATTGTGGAGAAGCCAATCTGTCTGTTGGAACCAGTGTCAGGATGTTTGGAGGGCCATCAGAGTCCTAGTAACAACCACAATTACATGTCAATGTATTTAAACTGCACAAATCAGGTGCAGTTTGGTGCCCTCCGTCCCAGGCGCCCCTAGTCGGCGTAACAGCAAAAAAGCCCCATGTGCAACCCAGATTTGGCACAAACAAGATGTAACACTTGTGTCGTAATGGTAGGATGGACAGTTACCAAATTACAGTTAGGGGTTAGATGGTATTGGACTAGTGTTTGAGTACATATTCTTTTTTCACCAAAAGAAATAATCATGCACTGTAGTGCAAAAACGTTTTTAGTTGAACAGCAAAACAAGCTTAAGATTACTTTTCTTTAGCAGTGGATTACATTTCCAGTACTCGAGTACATTAGACAACCAGGCACCAGCAGTGCTGGGCCTCCATGTTAGCAACATAGCAGCTAATGCAACAACACTACTGTTTGTCACTCACCAGGATTTGCATATGAAGTCAGCACAACAGTACTGCTAGATGGCTGGAAGTTAGTCACTACAGCCTAGAGTCATAAATGTTGCTTTGTGTAGCACACAACTGGCAGCTAACATTTATATTTTCTTCAAACTTTGTCTTTTTCTCTCTCTGCAGTACAACTCTGTGTTCTCCTCACTCTGCTTACTTGCGCTCTCTCTCTCTCTCTCTCTCTCTCTCTCTCTCTCTCTCTCTCTCTCTCTCTCTCTCTCTGATTAGGTGGGTCGTTTCACCTGCTGTCCTGCACTCACAGACAGCAGGCTCAATTGACGATCGTTTAGACAAGTATAGGCAATGTCTCTCAACCAATAGGGCTGTGACCTATTTATTGTTTGCATGCTCTGATGTGGTAGGGGTTCTGTGTAGAGGTTTAAAGGAACACTCCGCCTAATATTGTCTATTTTAACCCACTTTCTGGACCTGGGTTACAAAGAGATTTACTTCTATTAGCTCCTACCAACAACCATTAGACTTGCAAATCCTGTGACTCAAAAGGCACCTACAAAGGTCTGCAATTCATAACTGCCCACCCCCCCCCCCCCTTCCCCCCCTGAAAAAAAAATACTATGATCTGCTGCTTCTGACTTTATGGAAGGGAATATTTGTATGTCTCTAAATGTTTTAGTATAGTGTGGTGTGGGCAGTTCAGAAACTTCTTCCAGTGCCATCATCAATGGTGGAATCCAAGCAGAATGATGAGGTCATTGGAAGAAGTTTCTGAACTGCCCACAGCCCTCCTGTGACACACAGACTGAGTAGAAAAAAATAGTGGTATTTTATCATGTACATTAGTGAGGACCTATTATATGAAGATACATTGAAAAGTGGTGAAGTGGCCCTTTAACCGCTTTATCCATTCACAGTTATCAGTGTTGATTTGGGTCACTTGTCAGTGTTGTAGTGGTACTTTTAGAAGTGGGGGACGCCTCTGAAAGGGGAATTCCCCCCATTTTATTTATTTATTTCTGAGAGTGTACAAATGGAACCAAATGGACCTGTGATGTCATCAAGATGTATTTCACCATGCTAATGATTTTTTTTTTCAGACCCAAAAATATTTTAGATGTGAGAAGTGGGGGGACGCGGTCCCCCCACGTCCCCCACGTCCCCTACACCCCTGCTTGTTGTATTGTAAATCTCCCAAGCTGTAAATAAAAAATCAAAATTAGATGTTTTTGGGGTGGACTATTCAGTATTCATGGCGTTGTCATATTACTGCCACACTAGTTTCACACCCTGTATAAACAAAACCGTCCCAGCACAATTTACGGTACACCTATTAGGACTAATAAGACCAAATAAGGCACAAATAAGGCATAATTAGAAATAATATGTTAATTATTACATGAAGCTACACCCTAATATGCCTACATTATGATCTCATTAGACATCGCAAATACCAAAAAGGCATAGGCTAATGGTCTTTTGTTATTTCACTTTTTGCAGGGACTTTGTCTAATTTCACATATTTTATAGGCTACCGTAAATTGAATAGCTACGTCCCAACTTCTATAGATGGGGACGTTCATTCTCCCACGTGGGAAATCAAGTAGGCCCAATGATAATAGAACATACTACACTGTTGGGCTTTATTAGAAGTAATATGTTCTTTATTAAATACCATTTCTCCTTGTGCATGTGTTTCTTATATAGGCCTACTGTATTCGCACGTTACGTGTAATTATAAATAATATATCTTTATTAGGGACAAACAATGCCGCCATTTCTGGTCCTACTGCAGAGAATACATATTTCTTTGGGTTACGTTACAATTAATATGCTGTTATGTGGGACGAATATAGAAAGAATTGTACCGTGAACTGAACACGAGCCTTTAGGGGTCCCCTCATTCAAAGAATACATGGAGCGATCACTTTAGTCTTTGTCCCATATAACGGCAGTCTTCATATGCCGTTATATGCGACGAATATAGAAATAATTGCAGCCTACCGTGAACTGCACAAGTCCTTTGGTCTCTCATTTAAAGAATACATGGACCGATCTATTTAGTCTTCATTACGATTAATATGCCGTTATATGGGACGAATATACCAAGAATTGTACCGTAAACTGAACACAACTCCTTGTCCCTCGGCTGAGATTTTCGCGCTTTTGGTCGGTCAGACTTTGCGGCGGTCGCACGAGAAGTCGGGCCGCCGCGAAGTCGGCCCGAATCCTGTGGAGAGGTCGGGCCGCGGCTGTGGAGAGGTCGGGCCGCGGCTGTGGAGAGGTCGGCCCATGTCCGTGGAATAGTTAGTTACTTAGTCAGTGAGCTAGTGTCAGCTGTTTTAGGCCCTTGTATATTATTATCCTTATTATTGTGCACTTTTTTTAAGGCTACACAACAGAATGTAGAAGATTAATTGTCATGTTGATCTAGTGAATGTTTTGACTGCTTTGTTTCCCTGGTCCAGAAAAGTGAAGTGATTGACTGATAATTGCTGATGTTCACACTTGGACCCGAGGTGAAATTGCTTGATAATGGCTGATATGCATGTTATTCATTTACTTATTCAACTTCAACTTCAACATTTAATTATTAGTGTATGTATTTCAATCATAGTTTGGGGTAAATAAACAGAGTATGTATGGGTTATATGTAAGCCAGCAATATGGTTAATTTCAATCATAGTTTGGGGTAAATGAACAACCCAGCAATATGGTTAGTTAATATACTTTACATACAGTAGGTTACAGGTATCTACTTACTTTTTGTCCACCTTAAATACAATGTAAATGCATCAAATCACACACTATAGTAATGTTTACTACAGTGATGGGCAAGTTACTGGGAAAATGTAGTAACCTACACTACTTGCTACTCTCGATAAAATGTACCTAAGCTACACTACAAGCTATCCCCAGAAAATTGTAGCAAGCCACACTACAAGCTACACGACAAAAGTAGCTTGATGTAGCTTGCTACATCAACACTACATAATATAAATATATATCTCAACTTAATGTACAACTTTGTAAATAATACTCATAATAATAAAATAATATTAATACATGTGTATTATGTACATTAGAGGGATGTATATTTGAGGTTTTCTACCCATTAAAGTGGGCGGAATTTGAAAATGTGTGTGGGAAAATGTAGTAAGCTACAATCTTTGTTACTCAAAATAAGTAGTGTAGCTTCACTACAAGCTACTCGAAACAAGTAGTGTAGCTTCACTACAAGCTATTCCCAGAACAAATGTAGTAAGCTACACTACAAGTTACAGGAAAATGTAGTTAAGCTATGTAGCTTAGCTACTTGTAACAAGCTACTGCCCATCACTGTGTTTACATCAATTAAATGAATGTGCATATGCCTTGAAGTACAGTAATTAAATGAAGCAAACACTATAAGTATTGCTTGTGCAATTTCTACACAAGTTTACACAACTAGAGAATGAGAATGTTGAAATTGTAAACTGTTTCCTCAATAAACGACATTTCTTATGCATGTATGTTTGACTGTTTTGTTTCTAAGTCTACATTTCTAAGTCTATATTTTTGGGGACTGTCATGTGATATAATTTAACATTTGGTTTTGATTGTGGTGATTGTGTTAAGGGTTGGTATGCATGCATGTCTATTGTCAGCAAGCAATATCAAGGGTATATGGCCTGGGCAGGGCACTATCAAGCCAATATCAAGGATAATGGCTTGGTATGCAGTGATAAGTGTTGGTATGCATGTCTATTGAACATGCATATGGCTTGATAATGGTTGATATGCAGTGATAATGGTGCCTATATGTCTATTGTCATGGCTTGATAATGGTTGATATGCAGTGATAATGGTGCCTCTGCATGTTGTCACAACAGCAAGAAATATCAAGCATAAATGGCTTGATGGTGGTTGGTATAGGCCTATGGCCTGGGCCGACCTCTCCACAGCCCCTGGTCGACTTCTCCACACCCCCTGGCCGACTTCTCCACACCACCTAGCCGACTTCTCCACACCACCTAGCCGAGATCTCCGCACTTTTGCTCGGTCCGAGTTCGCGGCGGGCCGAGATCTCCGGTCCCCCTTTGGGTCGGCCTGACTTTTCCAGTTACCATTTAGATGAGGAACGAAACGACTTGTGTTCAGTTCACGGTACAATTATTGGTATATTCGTCCCATATAACGGCATATTAATCGTAATGAAGACTAAATAGATCGGTCCATGTAGGACTATTCTTTAAATGAGGGACCAAAGGACTTGTGTTCAGTTCACGGTACAGTTCTTTCTATATTCGTCGCATATAGGCATATGAAGACTGCCGTTATATGGGACAAAGACTAAAGTGATCGGTTGAATGAGGGACCTAAAGGCTCGTGTTCAGTTCACGGTACAATTCTTTCTATATTCGTCCCACATAACAGCATATTAATTGTAACGTAACCCAAAGAAATATGTATTCTCTCAAGTAGGACCAGAAATGGCGGCATTGTTTGTCCCTAATAAAGATAGGCTATATTATTTATAATTAGACGTAACGTGCCAATATATAAGAAACACATGCACACGTAAGGAGGATGGTATTTAATAAAGAACATATTACTTCTAATAAAGCCCAACAGTGTAGCATGTTCTATTATCATTGGGCCTACTTGATTTCCCACGTGGGAGAATGAACGTCCCCATCTATAGAAGTTGGGGACGTAGTCAATTTACGGTATAAAATATGCGAAATTAGACATAAAGTCCCTGCAAAAAGTGAAATAACAAAAGACCATTAGCCTATGCCTTTTTGGTATTTGCGATGTCTAATGAGATCATAATGTAGGCATATTAGGGTGTAGCTTCATGTAATAATTAACATATTATTTCTAATTATGCCTTATTTGTGCCTTATTTGGTCTTATTAGTCCTAATAGGTGTACCGTAAATTGTGCTGGGACCACAAAACCTTGGTACACAAATCACACGTTGACACTAGTACAGACAGCAACAACAGTGAAATAAACCTTTGCAAACAATTGTAGCCCTTTAGCTTTTAACATCTCTTGAAACACAAATATAACCAGAGTAAAACAATACAAAAGCAACACTGTGACTGTACCTTAGTTGCTACACAGAACCTGTGCAGATAACTTGCAGATAAATTGGCACAGCACTGGAAAAAAAATCGCGGGTGCGCACATTAATAGGTCCGTGCGGAAACGAACTCCGAAACAAAGGTTCCGGATTTTGGTTCCTAGTGAAAAATACTGCACGGACGACACAGAGGCAGTTATACTTGTTATACTTTTACACACAAAACTTCTGAACAAAAACAAATAAAGAGATAGTTTTATTTTTACTAGCCTTGCATTGGAGTTGTTTGCTTGGTATTGTATTTTTTTGCTAGGAACCAAAATCCGGAACCTTTGTTTCGGAGTTCGTTCCCGCACGGACCTATTAATGTGCGCACCCGCAATTTTTTTCCAGTGCTGTGCCAATTTATCTGCAAGTTATCTGCACAGGTTCTGTGTAGCAACTAAGGTACAGTCACAGTGTTGCTTTTGTAGGCCTATTGTTTTACTCTGGTTATATTTGTGTTTCAAGAGATGTTAAAAGCTAAAGGGCTACAATTGTTTGCAAAGGTTTATTTCACTGTTGTTGCTGTCTGTACTAGTGTCAACGTGTGATTTGTGTACCAAGGTTTTGTTTATACAGGGTGTGAAACTAGTGTGGCAGTAATATGACAACACCATGAATACTGAATAGTCCACCCCAAAAACATCTAATTTTGATTTTTTATTTACAGCTTGGGAGATTTACAATACAACAAGCAGGGGTGTAGGGGACGTGGGGGACGTGGGGGGACCGCGTCCCCCCACTTCTCACATCTAAAATATTTTTGGGTCTGAAAAAAAATCATTAGCATGGTGAAATACATCTTGATGACATCACAGGTCCATTTGGTTCCATTTGTACACTCTCAGAAATAAATAAATAAAAGAAGAATTCCCCTTTCAGAGGCGTCCCCCACTTCTAAAAGTACCACTACAACACTGACAAGTGACCCAAATCAACACTGATAACTGTGAATGGATAAAGCGGTTAAAGGGCCACTTCACCACTTTTCAATGTATCTTCATGTAATAGGTCCTCACTAATGTACATGATAAAATACCACTATTTTTTTCTACTCAGTCTGTGTGTCACAGGAGGGCTGTGGGCAGTTCAGAAACTTCTTCCAATGACCTCATCATTCTGCTTGGATTCCACCATTGATGATGGCACTGGAAGAAGTTTCTGAACTGCCCACACCACACTATACTAAAACATTTAGAGACATACAAATATTCCCTTCCATAAAGTCAGAAGCAGCAGATCATAGTATTTTTTTTTCAGGGGGGGAAGGGGGGGGGGTGGGCAGTTATGAATTGCAGACCTTTGTAGGTGCCTTTTGAGTCACAGGATTTGCAAGTCTAATGGTTGTTGGTAGGAGCTAATAGAAGTAAATCTCTTTGTAACCCAGGTCCAGAAAGTGGGTTAAAATAGACAATATTAGGAGT
The DNA here is from genome assembly GCA_039105355.1 of Benthosema pterotum. Taxonomy (NCBI): domain Eukaryota; kingdom Metazoa; phylum Chordata; class Actinopteri; order Myctophiformes; family Myctophidae; genus Benthosema; species Benthosema pterotum. The sequence goes on along the minus strand of CM076985.1, from coordinate 17,664,591 downwards.
GTTCCTTTAAACCTCTACACAGAACCCCTACCACATCAGAGCATGCAAACAATAAATAGGTCACAGCCCTATTGGTTGAGAGACATTGCCTATACTTGTCTAAACGATCGTCAATTGAGCCTGCTGTCTGTGAGTGCAGGACAGCAGGTGAAACGACCCACCTAATCAGAGAGAGAGAGAGAGAGAGAGAGAGAGAGAGAGAGAGAGAGAGAGAGCGCAAGTAAGCAGAGTGAGGAGAACACAGAGTTGTACTGCAGAGAGAGAAAAAGACAAAGTTTGAAGAAAATATAAATGTTAGCTGCCAGTTGTGTGCTACACAAAGCAACATTTATGACTCTAGGCTGTAGTGACTAACTTCCAGCCATCTAGCAGTACTGTTGTGCTGACTTCATATGCAAATCCTGGTGAGTGACAAACAGTAGTGTTGTTGCATTAGCTGCTATGTTGCTAACATGGAGGCCCAGCACTGCTGGTGCCTGGTTGTCTAATGTACTCGAGTACTGGAAATGTAATCCACTGCTAAAGAAAAGTAATCTTAAGCTTGTTTTGCTGTTCAACTAAAAACGTTTTTGCACTACAGTGCATGATTATTTCTTTTTGGTGAAAAAAGAATATGTACTCAAACACTAGTCCAATACCATCTAACCCCTAACTGTAATTTGGTAACTGTCCATCCTACCATTACGACACAGGTGTTACATCTTGTTTGTGCCAAATCTGGGTTGCACATGGGGCTTTTTTGCTGTTACGCCGACTAGGGGCGCCTGGGACGGAGGGCACCAAACTGCACCTGATTTGTGCAGTTTAAATACATTGACATGTAATTGTGGTTGTTACTAGGACTCTGATGGCCCTCCAAACATCCTGACACTGGTTCCAACAGACAGATTGGCTTCTCCACAATCACTGCAACGTGGACACTTCACTTCAGGTATTGAAAGTCTCCCACATGCTGCCTACTGTTTTGATTTATTTACAACCTAAATTTGGTGTACCCCAAACAAGAATGCCTTGTCACTTCGACATGAATCATTAAAACCCAAAATACAATCTCAGAAAAATAATAATAACCAGGAACCTATATATTTATGAGTGTCAAGTTTATCACCATCAAATTGATCCATGGAAGGAAACGGACATGCGCAGTACTGCGCATGTCGGTTCTGTCTGATTATGATTCCTGGTTATTGCCAATGAAGCTCTGTACAGAAGGCGTCATGGTCGTCATGCACAGTGCTGTGCCATGATACTTTCATGGGACCAAATATGATATTGATATGATATTGATATATCTCGCTCTGAGGTTACCTGAATATGCACAGTGAATGGAGCAAGCTGGAACAGATCATTAACAAACACAAACCAATGAGACTTGTGTCATATAATGGTTCAGAAATATTATGTATGCATATGACTTTTTCTCTCTCTCTCTCTCGTCACTTGCTCTTCGATTTGTATCATGTATTATTTTATTTGAAGAACTGTAGATTGAACTTTGGACCTGTACTGTACCTCCTCATGCCCAAAGGCTTTCTTTAACCCATCCTCTAATCTTCTCTGTATTGCATTTTGTTTCATGCAGCTCCTTAACACCACTGAAAGAAATGCGCCCTCTGTCAAGTCAACCTTATGAAGTGTCGGCGCTTACCTGACCTCTTCTGGTTCAGTCCTCAAGCTCTACAATGGCATAAAATGGATAGAAAAGGAGATAGGTGTACAACGCTCACGACTGTACATCAAATGGACTGCGAAGGAATTCACCAATCAAAACATTCTTACATCACGCTTCTCATAGCAGTTGCATTTTAGAAACCATGTATGGGTGCAATATTTTTTATTCTCTATTTTGCTTTTACAGGAAGTAGTTACAAATATAATCACGTCAGATGGCCATTTGATTTCAGCCAGCAAAACATCCAGAAAATATGTCAAAAAGATTGATTATTTGATTGGAGGTCAGATGAAAGTTGCCGACTGGCCCTATATACAAATATAGGTGATCAGTCTTCACATGTATGGTTATCCAGGGTTTGAGGTTAGTGCTATGATCTTCATAAACAGATATGGCCATAAATGGTGGTGTAGTGTCACAATGCATGACCATAAAGGTATGAAGGCATGGGTGACAGGAGATTCAGGTTTCCATACTAAATGCCACCAAAATACATTACGTTTTGTTAACCCCCTTGGAACAACCCTTTAACAAGTGCAGCCTTTACCTTTTGTTTAATGGCGTCACTGTTGTTAATATACCCATTCTTACTGTAGGTACATTAAACAAGTACCTCCAAAAATGCCTATTGAGGTGCTTATAAATGCATTAATAAGCATTTGTTCCTGCTTGTAAAGCAATGTTGGCTGTTAATAGGCACGCTATTAACGGCTTATAAATGCGGTCCCCACTTTAAACGAAGTGCCTCCAAAAATGCCTATTAAGTGCTTATAAATGCATTAATAAGCATCTGTTCCTGCTTGTAAAGCAATGTTGGCTGTTAATAGACACGCTAATAACGACTTATAAATGCGGTCCCCACTTTAAACGAAGTGCCTCCAAAAATGCCTATTAAGTGCTTATAAATGCATTGTTAAGCATCTGTTCCTGCTTGTAAAGCAATGTTGGCTGTTAATAGGCACGCTATTAACGACTTATAAATGCGGTCCCCACTTTAAACGAAGTGCCTCCAAAAATGCCTATTAAGTGCTTATAAATGCATTAATAAGCATCTGTTCCTGCTTGTAAAGCAATGTTGGCTGTTAATAGGCACGCTATTAACGGCTTATAAATGCGGTCCCCACTTTAAACGAAGTGCCTCCAAAAATGCCTATTAAGTGCTTATAAATGCATTGTTAAGCATCTGTTCCTGCTTGTAAAGCAATGTTGGCTGTTAATTTGCACGCTATTAACGGCTTATACATGCGGTCCCCACTTTAAACGAAGTGCCTCCAAAAATGCCTATTAAGTGCTTATAAATGCATTAATAAGCATCTGTTCCTGCTTGTAAAGCAATGTTGGCTGTTAATAGGCACACTATTAACGGCTTATAAATGCGGTCCCCACTTTAAACGAAGTGCCTCCAAAAATGCCTATTAAGTGCTTATAAATGCATTAATAAGCATCTGTTCCTGCTTGTAAAGCAATGTTGGCTGTTAATAGGCACGCTATTAACGGCTTATAAATGCGGTCCCCACTTTAAACGAAGTGCCTCCAAAAATGCCTATTAAGTGCTTATAAATGCATTAATAAGCATCTGTTCCTGCTTGTAAAGCAATGTTGGCTGTTAATAGGCACGCTATTAACGGCTTATAAATGCGGTCCCCACTTTAAACGAAGTGCCTCCAAAAATGCCTATTAAGTGCTTATAAATGCATTAATAAGCATCTGTTCCTGCTTGTAAAGCAATGTTGGCTGTTAATAGGCACGCTATTAACGGCTTATAAATGCGGTCCCCACTTTAAACGAAGTGCCTCCAAAAATGCCTATTAAGTGCTTATAAATGCATTAATAAGCATCTGTTCCTGCTTGTAAAGCAATGTTGGCTGTTAATATACACGCTATTAACGGCTTATAAATGCGGTTCCCACTTTAAACGAAGTGCCTCCAAAATGCCTATCAACGTGTTTATAAATGCATTGTTAACCGCCTGTCCATGTTTGTAAACAATTTTGAGTTCTTAATAAACACAAGATGAAAGGTTTATAAGTTCTCTTCACCCTCCTGTTTTCACTTTGAACGAAGTTGGAACAAGCACCTTTGGTTTCATAAAGCGTACCATAAATGTTATATAAACAAGTAAGGTGTTTTGTTAATGTCTTATAAATATATTAATAATAGTTATTAAATGTGTATAGTAAATTCCTTATAAATGTGCACAAACGGTTAGTAAGTGTCTTATAATTAGTTTATAACATTTAATGCAGGTTTTATAAATGTCTCATTAAGTCTTATAAATATCCTAGCAATCTACCCTTATAACAAGGAGCCTAATGGTGTAGGTATGTAAAATGATTTATAAATGCATATAAACAAATAATACGGTTATTAAGTGTTTTATAAACATATTAATAAGGTTTAATAAGTGTCTTCTAAATTTCCTATTAACAGTTCATAAATGTGTTTGTTAAATTCTTATAAGCAAATAATAACGTTAACAAGTGTCTTATAAATAATTTGTTAACAGTTTTACATGTCTTTTTAACAGTTAATGATGTCTTTATTAACACTCCCCATAAATGTTTATAAACTATTAATAAGTATCTTGTAACGACCTTATAACAGGTAACACATAGCTTATAAATGTCTTATAAACGTTAATAAGCACTTATAACAAGGTACATAAGTGTCTTGTAACCTACTTATAAACAGTTAATTCATGTCTTACAAATGTCTTATAAGCGCTTATAAGCGCTTATAACATGTCTTATAAGCTGTTAATAAGCGCTTATAAGCGCTTATAACAAGGACCTTCGTTTAAAGTGTTACCTGCTTTACAGAGCGAGATATTTAAGATATAAGAGATATTTAACTTTCAAAAAACAAAAAAATAAAATAATTGCCATTTTATCGTTTACTCAGGCTCATGTAAACACCACCGACAGTTTGTAACTTATTAGAATCAGTATTTAGATATTTGATGTTCAGCCTCCCCGCCCCCTTTATATACAAACCCAATATAACTTAAAACTTTATTTTTACCAGAATACTTTATTTATTGTTTTAGTTTATTTTTAAAATATTGTTTTCTTCCTTACTCCCCACCAGTGTGGCGCTGTGGCTGCTACATTTCCCGAAAAAAAAAGAAAAACAAATAGAAACAGTGAATGAAATTCCTCTACCCCCTCACATATTAGGAGGACAATATCATTCACCAGAAAAAAAATGATTGTGGGTATTGATGATTCTGTCATGATTCAAATTGAGTTTAAAGTTATAATGGGTTTGTATAGGGCAGAGCAGGTAAAATATACACCAAATATCTAAATACTGAATTGAGTAACATACGGTATAAACGGTCTGGAGTGTTCACATGAGTCTGAGTAGAACCTTTTACCGAACCTTTTTTAAGTGAACTATCCCTTTAACACAGTTGAGAAAGTTAAAGGTACAGTACTAAAATGTCTAAGCAAAGTTTTGATATACAGTATAAATACATTTTTGAGAGTGATTTAAACTGACACTGATTTTGTTAAAACCACAGGCAGGTCAGGTCATAAGAGCCATTGCAGGTTAACAACCTAAAGCCTATATTTGCTTAGTCGACTGAGGTGCCACAATATATACTGTATTTGCTTAGTCGACTGAGGTGCCACATTATATCAGATCTGCCCCTTTTTCTCCCCTGCTTACACAGGAGGGGCAGATCTAGGCATGGGCATGGGGGGGAAATGCCCCCCTAAATGCCCTGACTGCCCCACCAAACATGATGGCATCCAAAACAACCCAAGATACCCAAGAAATTAAAGAGCTTATATTTAAAATGATTTGAAACACTACTACTGCTACTAACTAACTACAGCTGTGTCACCACTAAACCAACAGCATTTCATCATTGAAAACAGAAAACCCTCTGAGTCAGACCTTTAGCTTTATGCATGCTGCGTGTCTGTAGCAACAACAACTGAACAACTGATCTTATTATGTCGCGAAGCGACACGGGCGATTAAGCCGCCACCCTACCCTTTTCTCTTGCCCCTCCAACATGTTATCTTGCCCCCCAAATGGGACATGTTACATCCGCGCCTGAGCAACAGGCATGCTCAGATCTGCGATTTCCTTTTATAAATTCCTCTCCAGATGCTGTCTGCAGTCTCCATTTTGAAGACCTATGGTGTAGCGTCACTGCCGCATGTCGCTGCTGTTTGCAGACTCCATGCTGCAGGGTAATTAATGGTCCGGGGCCCAGACAGGAGCTCAGACGACAGTCTGGCCAAGATGAATACAGGTGAGGGATTGGGGCTGCGTGACGCTGAGAGATCGAACCGGCTTACATGGCCAGCAGCCAGCATATATTGATATTTTTCACCTGGCCCACGTACAGTACTGTCGACACGAGTTGCCTCTCTGAGAGCCGTGGACCCCCGCGGGAGACGCTGTGGCTTTGTGGAGCATGTTTGACCTCTGAAGGCGCAAAGGTATAGGCCTATCTCTGACTGTGTGAACGTTGCAGACTAAAGCCACAACATAGAGGCCTAGACTGTTATTGCGTCTAACAGTTCTAGCATCTATAAGTTCCCAATACACAATCACTTTAAGGAAACGAGTTTGGCTACCCCCACACACTGCAGTACCACTGGCACACGCACATACTGCTCTCCTCTCATTAGTAGTGTTTACATGTCGTGAGGAAAGTCACAAATTACTGCCATCCAAACGTGGGATGGCAGAAGATCCACCAGGGACACTGCTCTAAAATTACGATTTATGGAGGTTTGAAAATCCTCCACTCAACTGCAAACCTGGCTCACTACATCTAATGGTGTACTTGACAAAAAAGGAGAATTCCATTGCAAGTCTGTCCATTTGTCTATTTATTTTCGTAGCGATTTATTGCTGAACAACGGCTTAAGGATTTTTTTTTTCTTTTTACAAAATAACACCTGGATTTTTGTAAACAAATCAACTGCAAATAAAGGTAAGGGCGCCTTCAGGCATGGAATTCTCCTTTAAAGTCAACCACAGCAATGAAACCATTGAGCTGCAACAGCTACATGTGGTTTCGTCCCAAGTTGTCCCTATTAGTGCGGGGTTTTTGGGGCTTTAGGTCTAATTTATACTTTGTCTCACAGAAGTCGAAGAAATAAGCCGCGTGCGTTGGAAGACAGTGAACAACGCGCTAAGGATACAGAGCACTCAGGGGCCCAATATGTCACTACATGGTACCGGTTTGGGCTGTTGGCAATTTGTGCAAAGTGCGCGGCATTTATCAAACAGCTGCAAGAGCGTCGGCGCGCCGTTTAGTTTACCCAAGATACCCAGGTATACATCACATGATCGATGTACACATGCGGGATCTTCAGATTGCTGTCACGGTGTACCTAAAAAAGGTGGAGGCGGAGGCACATGTGGAGAATACAACCACTTTAGTTGATTTGTTTTCCCACCTGCAAGCCTCTAGCCTAATACAGCTAGATCTGGCTGTGCTTTTAAGCCCCACTATAACAATTTAGCAAACCGCTTCCAGACCATTCATTGTGTCATTCTTTTTGAAGGTGCAAAGAGGACACAAAATGTTAAAGTTTCCAATCAATTTACCCTCTTGGCTGCGAACAACAACGGAGCAGCAGCAGCGCGGTGGCGGCACGCTGCGTTGTGTGGAGCTGTATATAGGCCCCCTGGCACGGCCCCCCGAGTGAGACACACACAATGAGGGATGACGTGGCATTCATCTTGCAGGAGGGAGAGATTAGGTCTGGCGCAACAAGTGGGGACATTCTGTTTCTGATGGGAGGACTATGGCCGGTGGATGATTGCCTCGCATTTAACCCTTTACTGTACACTGTACCCTGTACTGAACGCGTTTTGGTGTTTTATCTGTTGAAAAAGAGCAGATCTACAAGCTCATATCGCGCCACCGAGTGGCGCGATATGAGCTTGTAGTTCTGCTATTTTTGAAAAATTGTGAAAATGTGCTGCAAATCTCTGAATACATTATTTTGGAAGCCAACATTTTTAACTCAAATTTTTGCTTCTGGGGGATCCCTAGAACAACATGTTCTCAGATGGGGGTTCTACAGCCAAATATGGATAATTCTGGTGGTCCTTGGCTTGAAATATGTTCGCATCACTGACACAGGAACACAGATTTTTGAGAGAAAAACTAGAAGAATAGAGTCAGAAACTATAGAATCTAGTGTGAAAAACTCGGACAAAATGGGTTAACAATGTGAGCTCGCAGCATCCTGACAAGCTCGGCGCCGCTTAAAGGATGGGAGCGGGGAGCAAATCAGCTGATTACACAGAATCTTCCCCCAGCAGCGGGTAGCCCGCTAATTCTAACGCCCGCGTGCACAAAATCATTAATCAATGAATGCGTCCAATTATGCAGGAGACAGGCCCCATTCATTCACACCTTTCTTTTCTGCTTTCTGGCCCATTTGAAGTGCTCCGCTGTCTCCGCGGAGAGAGAGAGAGAGAGAGAGAGAGAGAGAGAGAGAGAGAGAGAGAGAGAGAGAGAGAGAGAGAGAGAGAGAGAGAGAGAGAGGGGACATGTTGGAAAGAGTATATAAGGAATGCAGTGGAATGTCTGATTTATACCCCATAGGTGTCAGTAATCGTGCCCGTTGTATCTGGTGCACTGTGAGCTTGCATATACAGTATGTTTTGGCTACCCCACACACACTGCATTACCGCTGGCACATGCACATACTGCTTACCTCTCGTTAGAAGTGAGAAACGTGGTACAAAGTCACACATTACTGCCATCCAAACTTTGGATGGCAGAACAATTTATGGAGGTTTGAAAATCCTCCTTTCACCAGCAAACCTGGCTTACTAGTTGCGTACTTGTCAACAAAAGGACAATTCCATTGCAATTGATTTATTACCAAAAAATAGTCCAGTTGTCATTTTGTAAAAAAAAAAAAAAAAAAAAAAAAAAAAAGTCCCCCACCATGCAGTATGTTTCACTTTGGGTTCAGCAGTGGTTCAGCCGTCTCAAATGGTGGTGGCATGGCGCACGGTTTATGGCTGAACCACTGCTGAACCAGCATATATGTTTTGGTTTACCTGAGATACCGTCATGAGATGGAAATTGTCCCAAAGGAGAAAGAGTGAAAAAGAAAGGAGACACATTAACACTACTTTGCATGCCTATTCTTACAAGGTGATCTGGAAACGTCAGCACTGCAACCACTGGGTGAGTAACTGACATGATTTGTTGCGCGTGTTTTTACGTCAAAAGTTTGCTTACTGCATGCATTGACGCCAAAGAAGACAAACCGTAAACTTGGAGGAGGGAGAAGGAGAAGGAGAGAGAGGAGAGGAGCAGATGGTCTAGAAATTCTCAGGGTTTATTTCCGGAGAGTTCAGCCTTTACGGCTCATATACTGACTTAATTATGACACAGAGGAGAGAGCGAACCCCTGGAAGACTGAGTTAAAGGAGGGGGAGGAAATCTTCATTAAGCCCGCGAGGAGACAACAGCCCCGATAAAAATGACTCTAGGCCCCTGAAAAACCCTCCCCCTAAACTCCGATAAGGCAGGAGTTTAGGGGATACCGTGGCACCGGAGGGGCGATAAAGCACCTTTTTAAGAGGTAATCCCATCGCGCGCATGAAACCCAACGAATTTCACACTGAAAAAAAAAAAAAAAAACAATACTGCCGTTTTCAGACAGCCAAAGGGCAGGATGTAATATAGAGGCTGTAGAGGAGACTTCGCAAAAATTCATCTCATGTGAAAATGGGCACTTTGATCTAGTCTGGCGGCAGTTAGAACTTGCATGGCAAGCCTCCTATAGTAATTTGTTTCAGCCTGTGCTGGCGGAATAAAATCCACACAGGCAAAACGCTAGATATTAACCCCCCAGAAAGCCATGGTATACTTTAACTGTGTGGGCACGGGTTAGCCATTCTGAGAAATTCATCCCGTTTACTTTCTGTTTTCTGTCAGATTTACTGTTTTAGTGAAAACCATTGCTGATTCAGATGTCCATACATACAGTATGTTTGGTGACATCACAGCCAAAATGTTTGTGGATAAAGATAATCACCAAAGAGCGCACACACACACACACACACACACACACACACACACACACACACACACACACACACACACACACACAAACACACACAACACACACACACACACACACACACACACACACACACACACACACACACACACACACACACACAGACACACAGACAGACAGACAGACAGACACACACACAGCTATATAATGGGTTTAATGCATGACACAGATGGACCACCACCTCCAGTATTAGTATTTGCACCATTGACACAACACCATTGCGATCCGAAAGAACCACAAACTGTCATGGCCGCTGGACCCCACTGAAAGACTTCCATTGAGTTGAATTCATGTTCCCAGAAGCCTTGGTTGCGCTCTAGAGCAACGGATGATGTGAATTAAAACTGATTAAAAAACGTGGATTAAACATAGAAAACACACATCTCGTTCAATCAACCTACTCGGGTAACTCGTTATTAGAAGTTAAAGTGTTAAGGTAAAGTACTGGGATAGTGTGAGTAGCTGGCTGATGTGGCTCTGATATGACGTGGTGAGAGCGCGCGTGCCAGAATGGAGCTGAATGAATCCCATGCAGCTATCATCAGACCCAAGGGGCAGGATCGGGTCGATAGTTTCAGAGAGGAGCACAAAAAGGATATAAGCCTATTATGCTTCGCCAGCAGGCGCAAACACCTTTCAAATAACGCCGGCCGCGCCAGCAATCACACTAAACAGGAGAATGGCTCCTCTGCCTTTGTATTGACCACATCACTGACTTTCAACCTCTCCAATTTCAAGGACCCATCCGTCCCCTCACTGTGATATGCCATAGACCATGGATCCCCATTCGATACGATTCTTTATCTCTGGTGAGGCGTGATTACGGACAGAAATAGAGCTCTCGTTGTGCCACCGAGCGACTTGTTGAGAGTTTGTAGGTCATATTTTCAATATTTGTTTGTGGCCCGAAAAAAGAAAATGGAAATGGCACATTCAGGGGCAATTTTAGGCTTCTCTTCTATCTTGGATCAACAAAGGGCTGACTGCTGGTTCGTGTCATTTATGTGGTTGTGTAAAAGTGGTGGTATTCGGCTTGTTTGTGTGTTTGGGGTTTGTTTGTGTGCACTGACATAGCAGGGGGTAGAGTTCCTGCTGTCTGCATGCTGGTTGTGGTGGGCCGGTCTGGGACGATTTTGCATGGAAACTACTGGGATGATTATTTCGTCCCAGACCAGCCCTACTGTACTGTGTATCATTTTGGGGGTTGTTGTCGTCAGCAGGAAATGGTTTGAGAACTATTGCTTCAGAATTCAGTTGTATACCTTATAATGGGTTAATATTTGAAATCACGCTGAGGAAAAAAAAATCATTCATTGTTCACAATAACGCAAAGTTTCACTAAGAAAACATGTTTCCATCTCCAACTTTATAGTAGGGATGATTGTAAGGTGATTTAACTCTGAGAGTGGACACATGGAACCAAATGGACCCTGGTACTACAAAGCCGTATTATACGGGTCCATTTGAGTCCTATCAATCATCTAGCCATGGGGGACCCCCTGGTTGGAACCAGGGACCCTCGTGGAAGCAGTGACATTAGCCCTATAGAGCCGAGCTGTGATGGACGACTCTTTATGACGGGTTTTCAACAGGTGGTCCGGGGACCACCAGTGGTCCCTGAGAGGGTTCCAAGTGGTCCCCGGCTAAGTTGGTTAACCTGATGTAACTCTTGAGAACGTAAAAATGAAACCAAATGGACCCTGGCGGGTCCATTTCGTTTCGTTTTTACACTCTTAAGAGTTAGAATATTCATCATCTGAATTAGCCCAAGTCTACACAACTAGAGGATGGACAAAAGCAAAAGAAATCTTTAGTTTTGGGGGTCTGTGGGGCCCTGGTATGACAAAAAGGTTGAAAACCACTGCTTTATGATAAGGAAACCCATTTATTTCCGCTCTTCTTCTGAACATACTGTATTTACTGTATTTTACACGGTGGGTTTGTTTTATCAAGGACGGGTTATGGGTGAAACCAATCGAGTCTGATGACTCCTTCCATCACACACTTCCATTCATCCGGGCGAGAAATTAACCTGGCTGTAGCCTTGCTAATTACGACTGTAATTATTAATTATGTGTGTGTAAGCCCCTGAATTCGCATGCCGCCATTTACATAAATGCATGCTGATGTATGTAAATGAATGCCTTATGTAGAGATAGCCGTGTGTGTGTGTGTGTGTGTGTGTGTGTGTGTGTGTGTGTGTGTGTGTGTGTGTGTGTGTGTGTGTGTGTGTGTGTGTGTTATGTAATGTTTCCTTATACCATATTATTTGATCATACATTCAGTTTTATCCCAGTCTGTTGATGTTGATCATAATATTGTTCTGAATTAAAGTGAAATGTCTACCCAGCCCTGAGTACGTAAACCAGGGTTTTTTCAGCCTTTTTGATACCAGGGCCCACTATTTATTCAGCATGTGAGCCACGGACCACCATTTCAGGACGTTTTAGCCCCCCCCAATACTAAAGATTAACTAAAGATCTTTTGGCGGTCCCTGGACCACCAGATGAAAACCTCTGACGTAAACAATGACCCTCACAGCTCTCTTTGGTTCCATTTGTACACTGTCTCAGAGCTGAATAAGTAAGTCCTCGTGTGAAGGACAGTGGTGGAAGAAGTGATTTATTTTCTTTACTACCCTTGAATACAAAGATTTGGCAACAAATATACTAGAGTACCAGTACCATAAAAAATAACCTAATCAGTAAAGTAACTGGTAACTGACATTGTCAAAGAATTGCAAGTAAAGTAAAAGTACTTTCGCCCACAGCGTGGGTTGAAGGAGGTTGTCTTTCAAGCAGTTAAATCCAAGAACCCGCCTGTATTCTAGGAACACTTCAGAACATAATAGCAGACCACCAAGCGTGGCGACACGCTGTGAGCTTTTCGAATATTGTCACAATTCTCAGAAAGGTATTTATTGTCAAGCGAAAAGAGAAAACGGCACCGGTATAGATCCCTGCCGGACTATGGTCATCAACAACGTATGATGTTTAAGTGTTTAGTACACCGTGAACGATCTCTGGGCTATAGTGGAATATCTGAGTCAGGAATCATTTACACAATCTCTACCATTACACAATCTTTTCATCTATTTTTTTTTATTTTTGCTTTTTCCGCCCCTCTTGGTCGCTTCTACTTTGATGCTGATGCTGTAGCTGTTTCCCTGCAGACAGACACTTGCTTTGCCCTGCAGACGGTCCAGACTTTAGTTATTATTAGTACAAAATAATGGTTAAAGTGATTAACCATCTGAATTGACATGATTTCCTGGTTTTCAACAGGATAAAAGCCCATTATCATCAAATCAATGCTTTGGAGTGGTGTTCCTAGAGTTTACAGTACATACAGTACATACTGTAATCTGCTCAATATTTGAGGCAAACTAAGGCATTAAACATCACATATAAGTCCTTATACTATCGGCTGAACATTCTGTGGAAACCTAATTATGACGTGTATGATATAAGGAGAGCACTGTACATACCGACCTTCCATCGTACAGGTTATAATAAATGTACACCACTGTTAATGTAATGCAGTCATTAAGGCCTGCATTTCTGCACATCCGTGACCTGAGAACCCAGAGAGTACATTTGCAATGTACATTGTATTTATTATGGGCTCAGCTATTTAAACAAAGACAACTTTGCTATCGTAGGCCTACATGTTGTAGAAACAAAGGCTTTATGTCATCATTGCATGCTTTCTCTCTCCCTCTGAAATATAGACAAGACACCAGTGCTCAAGTGGCTCCTGAGGATCGAAGATGATTTCTTCCAAACACACAGCTCTTAACACCTTAAGGGTGGCAGCGGCGGCGGCCGTTCGCAGCGCGGCCGATTAAAGTTCTTTATCACCCTGGGGATCGAAAACAGCTGCTTCAATTTACACTTTAAAGAGAAGGGAATAGCTGTAAACATCACATTCCACAGGAAACCTGTAAAAATGTCCACCTTCCGTGGCGAGGGCGACAGACAGTGCATTCGGATATTCAAATTGTTAGTGTTATATTATGGTAAATAAAAGCGGCTCTCCGTTTTAAGGTGGAACGCATCGACTCACCTCGCGAGCACTTTCAGGGAGTAAATAATAAATAAATATTATTTATACCGCTGTCGGGTGGGGCGACTTTAGTTGGAAGAGGGGAATGAAAAGGCTAAAAGAATAATGATTATTGCTGCAGAGCAACAACGGTCAGAGCCTAGCACTAGAAAGAGGAAGAGCAAGAGTGGGAAGACAACAGAGTGTCAATCAGCATAACTGTATGGATCAGGAGGTCAGCAATGACAAACATCATGATGTTTTGAATTCAGCCATTGCATGAAAGAAAGGCATTTTGCGATCACACTGCAGCCTTTTTAAAAGATATGCCTACTTCCAATTCTTATTTGTTTTTTGTTTGTTTTTTGATTCTCCACAAATACATGTAAAAAGTGAAAAAAGAAAAAACAACGTATAATCAAGATTCCAAGTTGATTCCAACCTATCATTAAATGACTCAGTCTTTAGGCTCAAAATGCTATGTGCCACATTGACATCCATCTTTTTGTACTAAATCAGTATAGAAGTAAAAGTAAAAGTGTCAACATGTATATACCCAAAAAAGGCCAGCACTATTCTTTTACATGGTCTTGCCCATATAAGTATAACAGCATTTTAAGCGATGCAACCACTTCCTTAGCCAGCTTTGTGGATCTCCTGTGTACCGGAACAACAAGGAAATAGCATATTCTCACCACCGGGTGTCACCGTTGCACCACTTCCTTCACACTGGTACATTTAAAAGAAAAAAATCTTACAAGCGTAGGTGCAAAATGCTGGCCCAACCTAGTAGTGTGCCTGGGAGCGGAATGATTACCAAACACAATTTTCATTTAGCACATGCACGCTCTCCTCCGCTGGGAACTTACAAGGTGCAGTGTCAGAGAAAAGAGCCATGAACCCTTGTCAAGCAATCAGGAAGAAACCAGACAGTGGCATGCTATTAGTGTGCTCACCAGAACCGTTCCACCAAATGCCCATTAGATTGGAAACATCTAATTCAGGAACACAACTAATTTGGGATATTATTAACGAGATGAGTGCGTGCATGCATGTGCGAGCAAGTTTGAGTGCACATGTACTTGTTACTTCACTATAGTCGAATTTGATGAGACATTTTGAATACGTTTTGCCTGGCTGTCCACATGAGACAGTGCTGTTTTAGGCTTAAACCCGAGGCGGGGACTTTATAGGCTTCTGGGAAAAGATTCAGAATGGGCTAAAGGATTGCACAGTACATCTGCTCTTTCCGGCTTCACGCAGCATGAATTGGAAGAAAATTCCCTCACTAAAATATTGATGTCCTCGCAAATATAGTAATGTCTTGTGTTTGGGGGGGCGTGCGTCCGTGCACGTACGCACACATTTCACCTTTTCACCCAGTTTCCATTAGGGCTGGCATTTATGTGTTGAAATCCTCTGGCATGTTCCTCTTTGGACAGAATGCTCCAGAAGGCAGGGCAGCTGCAGCGGATTCGGGGCCATGGTAACAAACACGGAGCTCGTTCCATTGTGGTTTCATGAGGATCTGCACGCTGCAGGCCTCTGCGACCGTGGCAATGACGCACAGTTGTGGACAGCAATGAAGCACATTTTACTGTAGCCAATTACATTTACTGAGTATCGCAGGGGTTTTCAACAAGTGGTCCAGGGACCACCTGTGGTCCCGAGAGGATTCCAGGTGGTCCCCAGGCTAAATGATGGAGAGTTGGTTAACTAGATGTAACTCTTTGAGAGCATAAACATGAAACCAAATGGACTCAAGAGTTTAAATATCCATCATGTGAATTAGCCCTAGTCAACACAACTAGAGAATGCAGAAGATTAATGGTCGTTTTGATCTGTATGTTTGACTGTTTGGTTACTGATATCCAGCCTGGAATGGTGGACAAAAGCAAAATAAATCTTTAGTTTTGGGGTCTGTGGGGCTAAAATGTCCTCAAATGGTGGTCTGTGGGTCAAAATCCGAATACATAGTGGGCCCTGGTATGAAAAAAAGGTTGAAAACCACTGCTTTATCGTACTAGCCTACTCCTTTGTGCCGTTTGTATTCTGTATTCTGATACTACTGACCATATCCAGACCGCGGCCATCTTGCCGCCAGAGTTTTGGAAGCACTCGCTTTCAGTAAGGTGACGTCATGATACAATACAGTACGCATGGGCTGCTGAGTGATATCTAATGAGCGCTCCCAAACTGTAACGATGAAAGTGGCTCACATTGTCTGCAGTGGATTTTTATTAAACAAATCAAAGAAAGAGCTCAATTCAAGCTTTCCATACAGCTGCCATGTTGGTGAGTATGATGTTGTGCAATACAATCAGATGCTGGTACTGTTCTGTTTGGATGAATGGGCTGTGATGGGAAGTTGCACCTTGTTTGCACCCTGCCCTTACATGGCAAGATGACCACCATGTCAATAAGATCCATGGGATTTCTGTCACTTGTGTGGTGTGACGAAATCAATAGCAGAAGCCTAGTAGATGCATTGTATCAGCTATTTTACACTATTGTTCACTATTGATACTGTATATTTACTCATTTATGGAAAACATGAAATATCTAGGAATCAGTATATACTGTATGAATGCATTGCTATTAATAAAAAGAAAAACATCATTCATAATTAGGAGACACTAGTAGACGCACCCACATGAAAATTAAATTAATAAAATGCATTCATGTGTTGCTGGGTTTTGAAAAAAACATATTGCTATGTGGAATTCCTGAGGCATGGGGCGAATCGATGCCTTTACATTTAATAAAAGGTCAAAAACTTCATCCCGGTGTAGTGGGATTATTAAAAGTCAATTCAACCTCCTCCAGACAATCGTCTAATACATCAAAATGCATGTAACTGTATAGCAGTCGGCATATTAAACCTTTACGGTGTTGCATTATTACAGAAGCTATGTGTATTCAGTGCAGTGCGTGAGCTTGTAGTTGAGAGTGTGTGTGTGTGTGTGTGTGTGTGTGTGTGTGTGTGTGTGTGTGTGTGTGTGTGTGTGTGTGTGTGTGTGTGTGTGTGTATGTGTGTGCGCGCACGCGCGTGCGTGCGTGTTTCCGCCCACCTCAAGCATCAAACAATGTGTCATTATTGGACCGTATGCCTCCTAGTACACTGTACTTGATCCTGCTGCGAAGAACAACAACATTATGGAATATTATGCATTGCATACAATGATGCGGTCTCTGTCATCCAACGCTAATATGCAAAAACAACTGCATTCGTTCCGCTGCTCTGCGCTCCGTGGCTCTAAACAATGCAAGCGTCACGAGCAGAAAGCTTTAGGCTTCAATGTTGCTTATCTCAATAGATAAGCGACTGTGGCTCAGGGGAGTAGGGCAGGGCAATCAATGATCTGTGGGTCGGCGGTTCGAATCCGGACTCCTCCCTAATGCTACTGTGTTCTTGGGCAAGTACATTGAACCCCAAATTGCTCCCTGCGGTGTGTACCATGGATAAAGGAGCTATATAAATGCACCATTCACACATTATTCACACACTCTGCCTACACGCAGTTGTGAATCCACAACCCTGCCATGACATATCCGGTCTTTGACCTATAGATTTGCCTAATTATGCATTTGCAACTATTATGCAGCTAGTACAAATAGCCTGTGTGTTTTTTCTGCCACACAATATCACATTCCACCTCTTACAGGTTACTTTGGCCTAAAGCGACACACATTATAGCCCTTGAAGGTCACTTGGGTTCGTGGAGCACTCTTTAGTTTGAACTATGAGTACAGTGAAGTGCAGAAGAAGGAAGAGTGTCGAGAAACTGCATTGTTTTACAGTAGGAATTCCACTTTGTATCTAAAACAACAACTGACTGATCAACCTTTCTCCGGGTGGTTAGTCATTTATTGTATTCATTCAAAGGAAATTATGTGTGCACACTATGGATTGATTAGGTTGTGCAAAGTGGCAACCGCAAAAAACAAGTAATCCGCTGGAAAGATTCCAACAATTTCCACTTTCCACTTCACCTGCCTATGTAGCCTATGTGGAGGAAACAACAGCTCGTCCCTTCTGGCATGTTGTTACGGAACGTCCTCTAAGTGGTAATTTTAGGCGTCCATTGTCTCAAGCTGTAGCACCAGCATGCCGTCCTTAATTGCTATTAAAAAAAAAAACAATCAGTCAACACCTGCTATTCCAGCTGTTGCAAACTCCTGTTATTTGGCAGTACTACTTTGGAGCACAATCATCACGGCTTGAGTCATCTAAGGGTGGCAATGTTGGACTGTCATCAGTTCGTCTATCACTTTGGCATCATGAATGTCATGTTGACCACATTCAAATGATCCACTGATGTCCAGTGATGAGCCAATACTACATTTGTGTCTGTTTGTTTGTTCAGATAATTCTTTTTTTTTCATGTCATGTGTCACCAGTTTTGGACATATGGCTTATAGAAGATTGTCTTGCAGAAAACAGCAAGTAAACAGGCTTGAAAGGTTGACATATGACTTGGCTTCTAACATTACACCTAGCTACATGTTTAGCTACATTTTCCTTGTCGTACCTCTTGGCTGCCACTACACTACACTGCCACCCATTCACTTCCATACTATGATGCGGTAACTTTACATACGGCTCATGGCAGAATATTAATATGACAACAGTAGCCAGTGTTAAGAGAAGGACACAATGACCACTGGTTTTCAACCAGTGGTCCGGGGACCACCAGTGGTCCTTGAGAGGGTTCCAGGTGGTCCCCAGCTAAGTTGGTTAACCAGATGTAACTCTTGAGAACGTAAAAAGGAAACCAAATGGACCCTTGCGGGTCCATTTGGTCTAATTTTTACACTCTCAAGAGTTAAAATAGTCATCATCTGAATTAGCCCAAGTCTAACTAGAAGATTAATGGTCATTTTGGTCTCTATGTTTTGTTTCCCAAATCCAGCCTGGTATTGTGGACAGAAGCAAAAGAAATCTTTAGTTTTGGGGTCTGTGGGGTTAAAATGTCACCAAATGGTGGTCCGTGGCTCAAATGCTGGATTAATAGTGGGCCCTGGAATCAAAAAGGTTGAAAACCACTGCTATAGGGGACAAGGAGAGAACAAGCACACTCCACTCAGAAAGGCCATTTCGCCAAACTCCACCTATAGGTTATGGTCACTGATGACAGAGGTCGAGAAGAGATGTGTATATTGCAGTTCTGAAGCATTTTCTGTAGGAGACATCTGTAATGGAAATGACGCCTTCAATAACAGCTTGTGCTGA
The DNA here is from genome assembly GCA_039105355.1 of Benthosema pterotum. NCBI lineage: Eukaryota > Metazoa > Chordata > Actinopteri > Myctophiformes > Myctophidae > Benthosema > Benthosema pterotum. The sequence continues at coordinate 17,645,561 of CM076985.1, read as the reverse complement.
TTGGCACACAACCGTTTTGTTGAATTCAGTACAGTATTTAACCATTGTCATCTGTGGGTTTGACTGTGTGAAAAACAGGTTTGTTGACATCCCTTGACCCCAAAATTACAGAGTGCCGTTGATTTGCAAAGGACATGCATGCCTACTGCCTACTCCTCCCACACACAGCACATGGCTGTGAGTCCCTTAAATAACCACAGTACATGCCGTACAATTATTTTTTTCCTCAGCCATTTGAGAACAAATAATTATACAAAAAAACTGTCAAGTTATGGTTATTATGGCTTCATTTATTAACTTGTTTTGACCTCAGAACCGATTCCTGAAATGTTTTCTAAATGCTGACAGTTTTCTGTTTATGGCCAATTAATAATCCCTGTATTTTGATTAATCTCTGTTTTTGATGCACTGCAGGACTCTTTATGCAGTGATTGCCAATTCAGACTCTCACAGTTTCCTCTGGCATGTCTCACAGGTCACGCATGAATTATGTTCATGCATGAATGAATTGTTTCCATTATACTCCACTAGAGGCAGCAGTGATCTATTGCCTTACTCATTTCTCAGGAGTCAGGACTTATTTCAGCAGGTTATAGTGGCTCAAAATGAAAACGTTTCAGCTACCATTTTCATTCATTTGATTCCCACTGTTCGATTAATGCAGCTTCAAAATGAATTGTCCATAAGTGTACTACTGACAGGTGTCTCAGGTCTAAATGACAACTACAGTATGTTGCCGACACATAGGCTATAGGATAATGAAATCTCTGTTCTTGCAAGCTTATCGTGTTAAACAGCATCGGTCAAGATCACCGTGCTTCATTTTGCTGTCCTACTTTATCTCCAACAACAGGCAAAGAGCGAATAGTTCTCCTTTTTGTATTCCGTTTCCTTGAACTCATTTTAGTGTCTCTATATCACTCTTATTCCGTTTGCGCACACACGCACACACACACACACACACAGAGAGAGAGAGAGAGAGAGAGAGGGAGAGAGAGCAAAAGTTAATGAGCTGAAGTGTTGAGGTCAGGGATTTAATCAAAATCAGACTCTCTTCTCTAAATCTAGCGATGCCAGGGCTGTGATAACACAGTAGAGTAAATAGAGAGAACTGCACTGCTGCTGAAAGGGTGAAGACTCTGGCCAGGACCTCATGCAAATACAACGGAAAAATCACACATACTTCTTGCACATAAAGTGTGCAAGTAGTATGCTAGGAATTTTTATATCCTTTTTGTTTTGGAGAAAAATAGTGTGGTGACCATCACCATATAAGGAGTTCCAACGTCCTCCCTGTCCCCAGTACCTTTAAAATGGAAATGTTTCAGCGTTGTCCCTACTCCTGTAGACCCTATAAGCCCATGTTTAACAAATCAACAGGGGGAGCTGTTTCACCGATACACTCAGCACCACTTAGTTCACACGTTGGTGTGTTTAAAGTCTTCAAGGAAAGAAAGACAAAGGGGTAATTTAGGGAACACTTGACTTGACTGGAGGAAAAAACAAAGACCATACAGTCGCACTCTGCTGCTGAGTAATAATTACATATTTTAACGTAGCTATTTTAATTTAGTAGTGCAGGGGTGGCCAACCAGTCAGAGACTAAGAGCCACTTTTTTTTTACCGTGTTACTGCAAAGAGCCACATCATACACATGGACATACGTGAGGATCACCCCATCCCTTCCACACACACGCGCACGCACACGCACACGCACACACACACACACACAGTTATTGTAAATGTCACACACCAACATGATGATAACAGAAATTGACTCCTAACCCATGACTACGGATAATCGGTTGAAGATCGATGAATGTAGTAGTCCATTTATTGCACTGTATCACACTCACAAACTGTCAGTTCAACCAAGTCCACAAACAAAAACATATCATTGTCTGCACTGTTTCAAACACACACAAATTGTAATCATAATAGGGAATGAATGGCTGCGTCAGGCCAAGCAATTGTGACACTTGTCATGTGAAAGCCCCTTAAGAGCCACATGAAACCAGCCAAAGAGCCACATGAGGCTCAAGAGCCACAGGTTGGCCAGGCCTGTTGTAGCGTTTAGAAACACACGTGGCACTCACACACACATGTGCGATTGGGATTGATAATAAACTTGCTCATGCATCTGTATATTTGGAAACGCTTCGTATTCATTAACCAAAGTATATAATTAAAATTTGCATACAAATTGCACGTTACAGGGCTCCAAAGTAATCTTGGCAGCTTTGCACCATGTAATAATTACAGACAGCATTGAACATATAGTTCTTGGTAGGCTAGTGTGTTATGCCACGTCACCACACAGCAATGTTATACACATATACATATGTACTTCTATAATACAAGTATAATGTATGTCAGGAAAAAGGGGAAAATATATATATTGGGACGTGTTAAGGGGACCCATTCTGACTCGGACTTACTTAACCACTAATTAACCATAGTTAACCACTGCATGTCAGCGCCACCTACTTTCTTATAATATACAATAACTAAAGTGAGTTATGTGTGTGTGTGTGTGTGTGTGTGTGTGTGTGTGTGTGTTGTGTGTGTGTGTGTGTGTGTGTGTGTGTGTGTGCGTGTATGTGTGTGTGTGTGTGTGTGTGTGTGTGTGTGTGTGTGTGTGTGTGTGTGTGTGTGTGTGTGTGTGTGTGTGTGTGTGTGTGTGTGTGTGTGTGTGTGTGTGTGTGTGTGCTCATGGATGTGCACGTGGGTGTGTGTCTTGTTTCTGTTCTTCTCTCTTCTGTTTCATGATCTATCTCCACCCACTGTGGGTATGCATATAAAAATTTGCCAGTCTGCTGATACCTTGGGATAGGCAATATAAGCCATTGGCTTCAGCCTAAACCCTTTTGGTCATGATAATTGTACTGTCTGATGTATGATGTTATGAAATGACCACTTTATGACCAAAATAAAATTGAACTGAACAAGACCTCAGTTAATGCGCTAAAATGTCCTAAAATGCCGTAATTTCGCCAATTTAACTGCAAACGTGCGGCCTGCTGTCAATGGAGCTGGGCGGCCAGAGTGGTTTGTTTGGAACCAGAATCCCAGGCGGTCACGTGATCTTTTCAGCCAATAGCTGTCTCTGTTCAGCCGTAGCATTGGGAGTCAATGGGAGTGTCAGTTACTCTCCCTTATAGTACTCTAGTGCTGACATCAGATCGATGTGGTAGAATTCTATTATATGGATAGATCTGATTGGCTTAGTCAGTGTGACAAAGCGTAGCCGAAGGATATATAAACGGAGCATTTAAGGATTCTGGGTTTAAATTATGATCAGGCACACGGCATACATAGATAACCAGCTTTGAGCTTCGCTCAGAAAACATTCAATTATGTTTTGTGAGAAATTAGCAGGTGTTATCCTGGCCACAAGGAAGAAAGGAATGGAAAAATGTGTTACTTCAAGGTAGGGTAAGTGATTTGAAATTCATGGTGTAGTACCAGCCTGGTGCACTAGGCGCGCCCAAGAGTAGCTACACTATGTGAACCTGCTGCTCGATCCTGATTGGAGGAGAATTCACCCTCCACCTGGGGAACTTTTATTAGCTCCTCTGCTAACGTGGGGGAGGGGGAAACTCCATATATGGTCTGCACACCTTATAGTAGAGGGTTTTTTTTTTTTTGGGGGGGGGGGGGGGGGGGGGGGTTGATATCTGACAAAAGTGAAATCACTTCCCCTACCTTTAACTTACTTGTCTTCAAAAGTTTGTAGTTGCACCACAACTACATTATATCACATTCACATCATTAATTGTCCCTCTACATTAGTGGTTTTAAACATTTTTCATACCATGGCCCACTATTTATTCTGCATTTTAGCCACAGAGGACCACCATTTGATGTTGAGTTTAGTCTCTCAGACCCACAACTAAGGATTTTCAAATGTAGGAAAACGTTGGTCAAATTAACAATTCTTCTACCTTTTCTAATTGTGTAGATTCTTGGCATTGTAAACAATCTTTCTCAATATGATCTACTTGTTTTAATAGCATGTCTGTGTGTGTTGCACAGGTGCATGCAAATGCAAGTGTGCATGCACGTGTGTGTCTTAAAGGGGAATTCCACTCATTTTCAATATTTTACGTCATGTCATTAATATACCTTATACCTTAGAGATGTTGTGTGGACATAGTAAAAAAGTTCCCCCCGTTCTGTGTTTCCTAGAAATGGAGGTCTGAAAAAAATTGTCAGCATGGTAAAATACATCTTGATGACATCATCAAGATGTGTTTCACCATGTTAATGAGTTTCCTTTTTTTCTGAGAGTTGAATCAAATGAGTTTCCTTTTTTTCTGAGAGTGGAACCAAATGGACCCTAGCGGGTCCATTTGGTTCCATTTGTCCACTCTCAGAAAAAAAAGAAAATGGGTGGAATTCCCCTTTAAGAGACGTCCCCCACTTCTAAAAGTCCCACTACAACACTGGTTATATCTATTTTTTTTTTTTTTTTTTTGAACAAAAAGGTGAAAAAAAAGAATCTCTTATGAAAAGATATAAATTGCACTCTACAGGCAGCAGGCTTCACTGAGAAACAAACACACACTTAATGTAATTCTCCTGATAGTGATAATGCTCTCACAGCAGTAATAGAGAACAACTCCCCCCACTGAATATCCCAATCACCTTATTAAAAAGATGTTTTACAACATCAAATTGCAAAGTAAATTGGCTTTAGCGACGCTTAAGTGTTTTTGTAATCGTTAAAGTGCCTTGGTAAAGCGTCTGCCCATGTTGGTCAGTGAAATGCTTGCATTAAAAAAAGACTTTTAATAGACTGATTAACCCACATGAACCATATACAGCAGCATTACACAACATGTGCTGTTGCATTGTGTACTTGTAGATTGGCTACACGCACACACGCGTGCGCACACGCACCCACAGTGGCGTTCCTAAGCAATTTGGAGCCCTAGGCAAGATTTTCCCTGGAGCCCCCCTTACCAAATGGACCCTTACGGGTCCATTTGGTAAGGGGGGCTCCAGGGAAAATCTCCTCTACAGTAAAATGGCACATTTTTTAACCTAAAGAACACATATTATATGGGTTTTAAATGTTCGATACTAGTTATAGAGGATGAGTATAATGTATTATTAGCCTGGGATCCTTTTAAAGCATGTCTGGTTGTCGCCGCCTCCCCTCATGGTTGCCCCCCTCCCCTCATGGCGCCCTAGGCAACTGCCTAGTCTGCCTAATGGCGAAAACGCCCCTGCACACACAGAAAGAGAGAGCCTTCAGGCCTTATTATTAGGACGACCTGGACAATCAGATGGACTCTGTGCATAAATCACGTGTGTGCACTTAGATGACTGATAGTGGGACATCTGATAGCGCCTGCGTATAGATTTCCACCTGGCTACAATACGTTTACTATTAATGCCTCTGTGATGTTGCGATAGTAGTTTTTCTGGGGCCCCTGGACAATGGGCCACTCAGTCAGGTGGAAAAGCTTGTATGTCCCAAAACCGCTCATTTGCATGACATGAAACAAAAAGGGAGAGGGATAAAGTAATGGAGTCCAGCGATGGAGTCGTTGGTTAACAAGCTGGCAGCTTTATCATTAAAATGGGCGCACATGTTTACATTTGTTTCCACAAACTAATCAATCTCTAAGCGTGTTGTGAGCTTGTAGATTGGCAATTTTTGAAAGTCTAAGATATAGTAGGACTTAAATTGACGTTCCGTCGTTAGGTATGTCTTTATAGGCTCTGTAATGGTTCCGAGAGTGGGGTCTGGGGATCCCCAGGTGGTCATGGATGGAGTTCCAGGGGGCCTTTAACTCTGGAGGTGTACAAATGGAACCAAATCAACTGGAGTTAAATTAACATTGATTAGCATTGATTTTACAATGCAAAGTGGAGATCCCAGGGATAGAAATGACATTGTAGTAGACTAATGCATGCCAGGCAGGCAAATGCATGTTGTGGGAGTGGGTTTACCTAGGCAAGTATAGGGGGTCCTTGAAATTAAACAATTTGGGGGTCATGGCATGAAAAGGTGTCGTTCTGACATTGTAGATTCTACAAAAATTCGCTCTGACAGAACATACTCAAAGATTTGTGCTGCATTCTCACATTCTCCCCAACATAGCAGGTGTTCACGGCTCATAGTGCGCCACTCAGTGGCGCGCTATGAGCCGTGAACGCCTGCCATTTTTCAATGAAAGTTAAAACACCACAAGCACAGTACAGAATGGTTAAATGAATGCTCCATGGTTGGATATGTCTTAATACTAACCTGTAACATTCGCAGTAGTATAGTTGGTCTTAGCAACACCCCTAGTAGCTCTCATTAGCTGAGAATACGTCATCAGGAAGAATATTTATTGACTTTATTACATAACTACATAAACAAATAGGTTTCCGGTCGAATTGAGGTGTACACCCTCTGCTGTCTTTTTTGTATCATTTCATTTGGATTTATCAATCACAATGAACATTGAAAGAGGACAAGTCAGCTCTGCATTAGAGTGAAAACACAAGTCACTCGAAAGCCAGAGAGTTTCAATGTGTGCAATGTGACGAATAAGAAGACGTGCAGCGTTCAATGGGCTTATTGGCACAGGGGCGACGCAAAGTGCTACCAGGCAGTCAGTGTGATGGAATGAAAGTAGCAAAGGACGACCTTTAAATGTAATCCGGTGCATACTCACGCTTCGAGTACAACGCACTCAAAGTCGATTCACCGTCTGCATGATATTTCTCTTTTTTGTCAAGGTAGAGAGGGCAGTACCCCCCCCCCCCCCCTCTCCCGGTGATACAGTGAATAGGAGAATGGACAGAGAGAGAGAGAGAGAGAGAGAGAGAGAGAGAGAGAGAGAGAGAGAGAGAGAGGAGAGAGAGAGAGCGAGAGAGAGAGAGAGAGAGACAGGGCAGGGAGACCCGAGGGAACAGCTCCACTGGGATTTGATTCTATTGTAGGCCAGCAAACATATGGATGGCAAGTCGTTGAAATTCTAAAGGTTTACAATATATACAGTATGATGAGTGTGTGTGTGTGTGTGAGTGTGTGAGTGTGTGAGTGTGTGAGTGTGTGTGTGTGTGTGTGTGTGTGTGTGTGTGTGTGTGTGTGTGTGTGTGTGTGTGTGTGTGTGTGTGTGTTGTGAGAGAAGAAGAAGCAGTAGCAAACAATATTGTGAGTTTGTAGACGGCACATTCACTATTTTCTTTCTTTTTGTAAAGCCAAATGGGGGACCAGAGGCTAGGCTTATCCGGGAGTCCTTTGCATGCATAAACTCGGAAATCCCTTTTCTAAACAACATTATTTGAGAGATTTTCCGTTATTACTGGAGTATACAGAAGCATTCCATTATAATATTATGCTCACAAACTGAATCACTTCTTCAGAGCCATAATGCCAGAGAAACAAAGGTATCTGTGTTCTGGTGATAATACTGGAGAGCAACAAAATAATAAGGGAATATTTTCATGGCCATCTCGAGTTTGTTTATGTCTTTCAGAATAATGCCTGTGCTGCTGCTGCTGCTCCATTGCATCATTAGTTAATAATTGCAAAATGCCAATTCCAAAGCTAAACTTGTGTAGCGAGGTGTAGCAAGTGAATTGCCGGAGTATTATTGAAACTATTTCCTCCCGTTTTACTTTGTGCATTTTAAAACCTTTACTGTGTCAGCCGTCTCACACTGCAACAAAACTTGGATTGAAATAGTGTATTGTTTTAGCTCCTTGGTTCCACCAAATAAATGTGTTTTCTGTTATTTTTTCCCAAATAGCTTCGCCTTGGTACCCCACCCCACTTTTGCTTACATACTGTATGTTTGCGTTTCCCTTTTACCTCCACTATGATTTGCTGCTTTGCAATCAATCAATAATAATCAGGTTATGAGCCATTTTCTGTATGTGATATATTTCTTCAATCATTTTCAGCTGATCTTCCTCTTTAGAAGGGTGTGCTTTTAACCACCTCGGATGACTCTTTTTCTTTCTTTTTCTTTTTTTTTTTTTTTTTAAGATATTAACAATATTCTGTAACGGGTATAAGTCAACAGGTCCTATAATGGCCTCTGATGTCAGTCGAGGGTACCAATTCTGGTCAACACAGTTCACCAATTTTGGTGAACACAGTGCCAATACGCCTGCACCACAAAATATACCAGCATGGCAGTGATTGTCACTTAACCACCCACACTGTCTCTAGCAATATTGTTGCTCTCCCAATGGTTTGCTTTAGATTTTTGGTGTAATAAAAAAGTAATAAAATTCTCCCACACAAATTCCCTTGTGGATCTGATTTTAACAGTGATTACCTCATTTGCAGATTTTATGGTTTCTTGTATTTTCAGGAATAGTGGGATTTCACTATTCAAATATCTATCGACGTATTGTATTGTATTGTATGTCCTATTTAGGGGTTACAAAGCCTTACACATGTTAACTTGAAAGCTCTGCATTGGAGGGAAGGAAGACACACAGAAAGAAAAGGGGAAAAAAACAGGAGAGCAAACTATCATGTGACATTGCTTTTTGTCACATTTGAGAGAGAAAACATTGTGTGTGTGTGTGTGTGGGTGTGTGGGTGTGTGTGTGTGTGTGTGTGTGTGTGTGTGTGTGTGTGTGTTCTCACATATGTTATCTACTTAGGACCGTTTCGAAGAAAAACACCTTCCAACTTAGGACCGGTGGACAAGTTAGGACCAAAAACCCGGTCCTAAGAAGTAAGACCACTTAAAACAGATAGAGAATGTCATAAGCCATGCCTGGTGTTGAAATTGGCATGGTCCTAAAAAGGAGGCGTTTTTACATATGGCCCTAAAAAGGAGGCATTTTTACATTTGGTGTGTATCAGGTGTGTGTGGGGTGTGTGTGTGTGTGTGTGTCCTACTTAGGACCATCTGGCAAACTTAATATTTTAACTAGATAGGAGCAATTCCAGAGGGAATTGCAGAGTGTGGTCGCCCAAAGGCAACCACACTAATAACAATAGTGTGTTGCCTTTAAGGCAACCACACTAATTATACAATAAATTACTATATATAGCTCATATAGGCCGCAGGTCGCATGTAACTGTAGAACTCGGGGAACTTTGTCCGAGGGTGGGCGGGCGGGTCAGAGTTTAGAAAACTCTGGGGCGGGTCACACTGATGACATAATCATGTTCACTCATCGTAACAAGTGTCTGGCAGCCCGCATCATCATGGTGACACGTGTCTGACATGGGACCATTTCTATGTTCCCTCAGGTCTATGTTCCCTCGCTGACTAACCCCAACCCAAACGCACAAACCATAACCCTAACCGAAAGCATGTCAAACGTTACTTCGCGACATTTGACATGCCTTCGTTTAGGGTTAGGTTTGGGCGTTTGGGTTAGGGTTAATCTATTACTATCCCTACCCCTAATCCTAACCTGACTTTAAGAGCTGAGGGAACATAGACATGACCCCTCTGACATCACTCTGTGACCCCTCTGACATCACTCTGTAAATTTTTGTCTCAAGCCTGTCCCCTTTTATGTCCTATACTTTAAAGCCCGGCTTAAAACCTACCTTTTCACTCAGGCGTATTACTGAATTATTACCGCTCTTGTCTTTCTTTTACTTACTACCTCTATGACCTTTCAACTTGGCTGCAGTCAGACAATGTGTGTCTTCACATATTGAAAAGTATGCCTTTCGGGATAGCAATCCTTTGTTTTCTCATATTTTAGCACTAATCACTAGTTTAATATGTTCTTTAGCATTCCCATATACTTTAGTTGGGAGCCCGCGCGCTGTTTTTGGGCTGAACCGAGTCTTTACTGGATTTGCGGGAGATCGGTACATAAAGGGGTTAATGTGCATTAATTAACAATTCAATAATTAATAATCATATACTTTGTGCATATCCATATTCACAAACACTATATAATGATAAATTTGATGCATTTAGACCAAGTAATTTGCATTAAATACCATACAACTGTATTTTGTATGGATTTTTTTTTTATATTTTGGACATTAAGGGGTTAATAATTAAAAATGCCCGAGGCATATCAGTGGGCACCCTCTTGATTTCTTAAGAAGTGACTCCCAGCTACAAGAATCACTACTATATCACATATCCAAAACAGTTCATATCAATGTTTATTTTAGCCAGTTTAAATACACGTATACTATGTGATTAGAATAGATGTTTGTGTGAGGCAAAAATCAGTATGATGCAATAACAGGATACTCTGATTTTGTCTTTCACCTGTAAGAACAATTCACTGCTGTAGTTCTGTAAGCTCAGTTCAACTGCTGCCCTTCCCCCATACTGCAATGGTTGGGTCGTTAATTAAGCAATGCAGCCTAATTAACGACCCTGCACTCTACAGGCAAACTGCCTAAATCTTTTGGTTGGTTGAAGCAGTCTGGACAAAACCCATGCAGGTGCATTAATGTGTGTTTTTTGGTAATCTTACAATGCCCTAGTATCAATCTCAATTTCTAGTATCTATGTCTATTTGTAAATTATAAGGCAAATATCAACATCCTAACATATGCTGTCTCCCTGTTAGAGCAGTGTTGTTGTGTAACTCTTCCAACTTCCCCATGTCTTTAGCAGAACAATATTAGCTCAGCATAGTCTATTGAATTTAGTCATATTTGGTGGTATCCTGTCCAAGTGAAAAAGCTATTATGCTGAACCTGTATGAGGTTCTAAAATTGCCAATGAAGAGTGAGAGATGTTTATCATGGGCAGATGTTATGTTGTAGACAATGTGTGTCTTCACATATTGAAAAGTATGCCTTTCGGGATAGCAATCCTTTGTTTTCTCATATTTTAGCACTAATCACTAGTTTAATATGTTCTTTAGCATTCCCATATACTTTAGTTGGGAGCCCGCACGCTGTTTTTGGGCTGAACCGAGTCTTTATTGGATTTGCGGGAGATCGGTACATAAAGGGGTTAATGTGCATTAATTAACAATTCAATAATTAATAATCATATACTTTGTGCATATCCATATTCACAAACACTATATAATGATAAATTTGATGCATTTAGACCAAGTAATTTGCATTAAATACCATACAACTGTATTTTGTATGGATTTTTTTTTTATATTTTGGACATTAAGGGGTTAATAATTAAAAATGCCCGAGGCATATCAGTGGGCACCCTCTTGATTTCTTAAGAAGTGACTCCCAGCTACAAGAATCACTACTATATCACATATCCAAAACAGTTCATATCAATGTTTATTTTAGCCAGTTTAAATACACGTATACTATGTGATTAGAATAGATGTTTGTGTGAGGCAAAAATCAGTATGATGCAATAACAGGATACTCTGATTTTGTCTTTCACCTGTAAGAACAATTCACTGCTGTAGTTCTGTAAGCTCAGTTCAACTGCTGCCCTTCCCCCATACTGCAATGGTTGGGTCGTTAATTAAGCAATGCAGCCTAATTAACGACCCTGCACTCTACAGGCAAACTGCCTAAATCTTTTGGTTGGTTGAAGCAGTCTGGACAAAACCCATGCAGGTGCATTAATGTGTGTTTTTTGGTAATCTTACATTGCCCCAGTATCAATCTCAATTTCTAGTATCTATGTCTATTAGTAAATTATAAGGCAAATATCAACATCCTAACATATGCTGTCTCCCTGTTAGAGCAGTGTTGTTGTGTAACTCTTCCAACTTCTCCATGTCTTTAGCAGAACAATATTAGCTCAGCATAGTCTATTGAATTTAGTCATATTTGGTGGTATCCTGTCCAAGTGAAGAAGCTATTATGCTGAACCTGTATGAGGTTCTAAAATTGCCAATGAAGAGTGAGAGATGTTTATCATGGGCAGATGTTATGTTGTAGACAATTTGTGTCTTCACATATTGAAAAGTGTGCCTTTCTGGAAAGCAATCCTTTGTTTTCTCATATTTTAGCACTAATCAATGGTTTAATATGTTCTTTAGCATTCCCATATACTTTAGTTGGGAGCCGGCGCGCTGTTTTTGGGCTGAACCGAGTCTTGTAGCTTAGGGCAACCTCTTAAGAATTCAAGAGGGTGCCTGCTAATATCCCTTTGACATTTTGTAGTTATTAACCCCCTGATGCCAGAAATACAAAAACATCCACCCGAAATAGAGTTGTATAGTATCTAATGCACAATTATGCATTTTATTTGTGGAATGTGTTATTAATTAACTACCTGTTAAAATGTCTATCATGCCGTTTGTGCCCGTTGTATTTGTGATCTGGGACACGTCTTCAGCACTGCTACATTTCCCTATTACGTCTATGAAGCTTTACGTCTACAAAGCACTACGTCACATGTATCCCATAATAGGCATGATGTGGTGACTCAGACATAATGAAACCCTGGGGCGTGAGGTCAGAGTATCCCATATAGGTATGACGTGGTGACTCAAACATAATCAAACCATGGTGCGTGAGGTCAGAGTATCCCCATATATGTATGATGTGGTGATCCAATATAATGCGTTAATTTTGAAAAAAGGGCTTTGTCAGTCTCTTCCTAATATTATGGTTAACAACCGTGTGAAACCGTGTGAGCGATTGGTGCAGCCAGCGAGGAGTAATGGCGGTTTCAGACATTCAGACAGACATTTTCTGAATTATAGTATTGATGATGATGATGATGATGATGATGATGCATATTCATCCGTTCATGCCCAAATTTGACTGCCAGAAGGTCCTGATAATTCTTAAAATGTCCTTATAATTCATGTGTATGTCAAAGTGCTGTGTATGATTGATTCTAAAACTCTTAGTCCCAATACTCCACACCTTGAATCAGATAATAACAAACCCAGGTGCGCTATTTCTTTCCACTGTATTGTGAAGATGACCTGGGGAAGGGAGCGCTTGATTTACCAACAAACCCTAGCCGTGTGGGTGCTTTGAAGCACCGCCCACATGCATAGGACAGTGACTGAATAGCTCCAGGGTGGTCCGTCTAAAGACAACAAGCGCTTCCTATCGTTTGTCTATTTGGTTTTGGAATTTCAATTCATGCAAATATGCTTAAATCAAACTCATGAATGTGGTCATCACACGAGTTGTCACACCAGTTGCCAGAAGTATATTAACTAAATTCTATCTATTCAATGGTCATGTGTAGGCCTATGCAATGGCACCATTCTTAACTGCGATGTTCACAGAGGGTGGAATACAAGTTTAAAAAGCCATGTCAACATTGACAATGTCATTCCAGGTCGGAAGGGATGCGGCTGACGCAGTTGTCATTGCCATTGATGTCTACCTATTCTTTTACTACTAGGTACTCTGATTATAATACCAGGTCAGCCAGCAGGGATCAGCAAGAAGTAACCTATCATATACATATCTCCTCCTATTAACAATGTTTCTAGCCCAGAAGCTTGTGATCTCAAAGGGTCAATGTATTGGCCCCAAATGGCAGCACTGACTCCATTGTAGCTATACTTCACTCTTGAGGTCTGACTACCACACTCTCCTCATCCTTTTTGTGTGAAGCTTTCCAGGCAAGTGCCATCTGAACATTCAGGTACTATAGCTGTTTTGTTAAGCAAACTGGAGGAAAATGCATTTATCTCTCAAAATGTGTATTTTATTGGATTTGGGGGAGATCAGTATATAAAGGGGTTAATGTGCATGGAACTGAGTAGACCATAAAAAGACAAAACGTTTTTTTGAAAGTGAAATACCCTTTAAGAGCGTCTGATTTGCCTAAATTGGAGGCATATTGTAATGTGCATGTAATGCTAGACAAATTTCTCCCCTGGGAAGATAAAAAAATGTGGTCCCATTATTATTATTACCCTTATAATTGTTAATTATTATTATTATTACCCTCATTATTATTGTGTTTGTTGTTTCCTTTATTATTTTTATTTGTTTTTCTCAGTTATTAAAATTGTTTTTTCAATTATTAAAATTGTTTATCAAATTCAAAATGAAATGATTTTCTCTAAAGTAACTTCATTAATAAGTCAAAGTAAATCTAAGAAACAATCTACAAGCTCATAAGTAAGTCTTAGATCTCTCTTTTTGGTCACAGGCAAAAGTGTCCGGTTTTGATGTCCTGAATCCATTTCTGCCGTATGTCAAGTGATACAAGTGACGGTTTTGTTAGAAATTTAGTAGTTATAATAAGCAATTACGAAAATTGGAAATTGGCTATAATTTTTGATGTACTTTTGTTGTTTATGATTTTTTGCTGTATTGCATAATCACCATGAAATGGAATAGGTCTATACTTTTAGTGGCCTACAGGCACATCTTATAAAAGCCCTGTGAGCTTGGTTTCCAGAAAAAAAATCTGCCTCATATCACTTGGCATATGGCAGAGTGGTTTCAGCACATCAAAATCATATAGAAACAACTTAAAACAACTTAAGTACAATTTATCAGAATTAGACCAATTTCTATTTTAGTTATTCATTATCCTAATTATTAGATTAGATTATTAGATTAAAATGGGGATTTGTATCACTTGAAATGAATTTGGCTCATAAAAATCATATAGAAAGGTTTTTTTTAATACATCGAATGGATGCAACCTGGGACGTGTCTTCAGTGATGTATCCTAAGCTCATTGGGGTTTCGGGTCTCTCGAACATCATACCCCTCACTCAGGTGACCCAGCCGGGGTTCATGACACCCCGACTCACGTCCCAGTAGCTACCCTGATCAATCCCACAAGGGAAAGGCCAAGGCCGTCCAATCCACCGCCCCTGAAATACTCCGCCAAAACTGGGAGGTTCTGATGCGTGGAGGGACTAGGCTCTGTGGTTTGACACCTGTCCGTGCCCCTCCTACGTCTCACCAGGAGGCACAGGACCTGTGCGTTGCACCAGACTCCCAACGCCGGACATGGAAGAGACATGAGCGGTGGACAAACAGCCCTCCTAAAGGACTAACCAAGGGGTTAACCCATTATGTACATTAAATATCAAAATTAAAGCTATTTGATTTTTCTTTTCTTTTTTTTAACTGTTGTTAATTTGGGGTTTTACTTGCTAATTACTCAATTTCTGACAAAACGGTCACTTGTATCACTTGGCATGTGGCAAAATGCATTCAGCACAGTGTCACTTGGCCACAGTGTCACAGTGGCAGAATTGGACCTTGCTTAAGGTCTAAATGTCATCAGCCACCATTTTTTGGGGCATTCAGGACCAGACTAGTCTGCCTGAACGCTCATCATGTACTGCCTCAAAACCATGGGATGAATAGCAGCTTTGAATAGCACGGTGTCTACAGTATATTTCACTTTGAATGCATGTCCCATTTATTCATGTTTGACCCTTTAATTCACCTGTATGTCTTGTAAGTGTGTTGTATAGCCATGGTCCATACAAATCAAGATAGTCCTGACAATTACCATTTGTGTCATGGGCGGAGCTAAGCAACTCATTATCTTTTGTCCTCCTAATACAGCATCATGTCAGGTGGCTATATTTTGAGTTCTATTGTGTGTATTCAACATTTGAAGTGAGATTTGTCTTGTAGAGCTCAAATAATATTTTTTGGTGTTTATTACATCTTCGTAGCACTAGTGGAAAGGGGTGTCCCTCTAACGTTGCAGAACACAAGTCCTGGAAAAAAGACCTTCTAGTACATAGAAACATGTAGCCTGGAGGAGAGGGGCAGTGATCTGGCCAATCACTGCTGACCAGCCAACTGGAGAGTGTCGTGGGCAAGGGTCGAAACACTCTACGAAGGTTGGAGACCACCTGATGACCTCTCTTCCAGGCCAAGGCAACCACTTGTAGTGGAGTATATTTGCATCTTCGATGTATTTACAAACATGATTAAACTCATAAGAGCCAATACATCTACGTTAACAAAAGGTATTAGCTTCTACAATGTTTCTACAATGTTAACAATTTGACTATACTTGTTAGGACCACTCTTGGTCCTAACAAGTAGGGTAAAATTGTTAATATCTAGAATGTTCTAAAATGAATTTTAATACAATCTGCGGTGATTGTATTAAAATAGATTTTTTTTCATGTTCAGGAGTGTAATTCATATGTCTCTACAATGTCTAGAAAGGGTGGTCCTAAAAAGGATAGCAATAGTCCATTTTTTTGGAGTGGTCCTAAGTAGTTAACATATGTAAGAATGTGTGTGTGTGTGTGTGTGTGTGTGTCATACAATTTGTCAACCTCAACTTGCCTTGAGTTGTCAGAAGACAAGACAAGAACTACAGGTATAAAAATGGAGTGGCACACCAAAAATAGCTCATTTACAAGCTCATGGCACGCCTTACTGTGATATAGTTGTGACTATTTTTGCATACATATTTCTACTCTTCTTCGTAAATTCATTTTGCCTTCTGTTAATCAAGGGGATATAAAGACAATGGTTTGTCTCTATAGCGACCCTATAGGGGGTCTTTCTTTGTACTAGGTATGTATTTCATTGACATCAAGCTTTTTATTTTCACTCTCTAAATTGGCTGATTGGTCTCGTTCCCAATTGCTGATATAATTAATACAGTTACAGGTTGTGGCTTTGTTCTCACACCGGAGGTGTGTTTACATTGAAAATGAAAAACGCTCTTTCTGCAAGCGGAGCATTTTCTGTTTAAACCATCTAAACCCCAACACCATTAATTATCCACCAGCAATCTCCTTGTACTATATATTCCACCATGGAGAGATTGAATAGCTGTCCGAGTGATTCAGTCTCAAGCAATATCCTGGCGATAGATTTTTTTTGGCTCAACCACAAGAGTGGGGCCGGCCCTATAAACATGAATGTCTCTGAGTCACTATTGGTGATGCAGTCCCAGAGTATAGACGCGAGTTGCACAAACACAAACGTTCACTTCCATGGGTCTGGTCTAATGGCAGCACATAGACTTCTATTGAGAATGGGGACAACCAAATGTGAAGTCCTGGACTGGAAGTAGGAAGAAATGCATTAAAGAACCCAACATAAAACATTAAAGAGACTTTAGTTGCTACTGTACAATACTAAAATAGCTATCAGAGTCAAAACCATTCCACTCACCCACTCAAACCATTAGAAATAAGCTTGAGGGAGATATACAATATGATATTAAAACTCTCAGTGCCAGCACTTTTTCATATTTTTTTGGTAGCTAGTGCCAGCGATTATCATCTAAAAGTCATATTTCATACAGTATTTCGGTCGATGTTTCCCGTCGGACAAGTTAGTTGGTGACACACTTCCGGTTTCCGGGTTGGTCCGTCTCTTATTTGGGTCCCTCTAAATAGGAAGAGGCGATCGCTACTCGCTGCAGTTATCATTTGGATCGTATCAAACCGGCAACGGTGAGCAACGTAGCGTGACGTAGATCAACCTAAACAGTACCGGTCGTAACTATTATTTGATAATGATAAGCATTACGTAGCTCTACTGTAAGGCACGCGGAGTGTTAAGTATTTATTCAGAATGTATGTTACTTGCACTTTAATGAAAAAGATTATTGAAAGATGACAGTAAGCTGCGCGTTAGAATGATAACGTGTCACTCCAACCAATGACTTTCAATGAGTGTAACATGACGAATATGAAGGCGTATGGTGTTGAATGGGCTTATTGGCACGGGGGCGACACAGAGTGCACCAGGCAGTCAGTGTGATGGAATGAAAGTAGCAAAGGACGACCTTTAAATGTAATCCTGTGCATACTCACGCTTCGAGTACAACACACTCAAAGTCGATTCGCCCCTGTTAAAACAATGTAAGTCACAGTTCAAGGCTGCATGAGCAGCGCATAGGCGTTGTTTTCTGACCCCTCAATCTCGCAATTCTTCCACTAGATGGGTCAGGTGTTTGGCCTAAACGTAGCCATGAACTATCCAATCACTCCAGGCTCTGATATTTAGAAGTTACGGTACGAAAAACAGCACACTATTTTTATAGGCTAAGTAGATCAGTGGTTCCCAACCCTTTTCATGTCAAGGACCCCCAAATTGACACTAATTAGCCAATGGACCCCTAAAAGATAGCCCACTAAATGTCAGGGTTCCATTATGGCCTTAGCAGAGATTCTCATTGGCACTCATCAAATACTTCATAATGAATTGTATAATACAGTATATAAAAGCAATGATTCTTGTAGGATTTCATGCATTACATGTCTATGTTGACTTTGCCTTACAATCGGTGGTCCAGGGACCACCAGTGGTACTTGAGAGGGTTCCAGGTGTCCCCAGCTAAATAATGGACAGTTGGTTAACCAAATGTAACTATTGAGAGCGTAAACACGATCCGTGGCTCAAATGCTCAAATGCTGAAGAAATAGTGCCAAAAAAAAGGTTGAAAACCACTGCCTTACATGTGCTGATGATACACAGCCAATTGAAGTTGAATCAGCTAGATTCAAACTAGAAGGAGGGAGGTGGGGGTGGGGGGTTGCTGGGACTGCAGGGCTCTTTCTGCGGCTGTTCCTCCAGAACGGTCACTCCGGGGTGATTTCGGGATAAATAAAAAGCGACACCTGGCTTTCTCAGAGAACCTAGCTGCTGCTGCTGCTGCTGCTGCTGCTGCTGCTGCGGCTCCGTGCCAAGTTTCCTGCAGGGAGACAAACCTGGAGCAGGAGTTGTTTTTTTTGCAGCCTTGGGGCTGGCTGGCCATCAAATTTTAAATACTCGGACAAACAAAACGGTGGATGCCGCACCGTGACAGGAAGCTGCACAGAAGGACATGAGCCGGGGTGTCACTGCACTGTGTCACGCTGTCTCTACCCAATGTGAAATATATAACATGAAAGAATGCCAAGAAGGACACGGTCAGTCATTCCTTATACGTTTCGGAGAACTGCTGCTGCTATTGTCTGAGACGCCTGTGGCATTCAAGCTGTTGAATGTGTCAGCCGGGTTTCTCCTCCTATACCCTGACTGGTCGAAAACACTACGGTTGCTTTCTTCTCCCCATACACACTCCCCCCCTTAGGGCTCTGCATGGTCCCCTTTCCTCCCTTCCAAACAACAATCTCTGGGCTCTGCTGTCTCACATTCAGTATCGTTATGACACTTGTTCTCCACCCTCCCTCCCCTCTGTCGCACATGGTTGTAGAGTACATAGCACAGGGGCGGATGTAACATTTCCCAAATGGGGAGGCAGGAGAAAATGGTATGGGGGTGACCTCATAAGCTGCACACATACCGTTTTTGGTTACAGGACTTTTATTAGGCAATTAAGCATCAATAATAACATCATTTGTTGTTGAAGTTGCAATAGACACGCATCTTGCATAAAGCTAAAGGTCTGACTCAGAGTTTTCCGTTTTCATTCAATGATGAAATGCTGTTGGTTAAGTGGTGACAGTAGCAGTTGTAGTGTTTCAAATCTTTTTAATTATCAGCACTTTAAAATATTTGAAATATCTTGGGTTGTTTTGCATGCCATCACATTTGGAGGGGCATTTGACATAGCCCCTGACATAGCGCTGTATGCCTGGCTGACATATCACAGCAGGTGTCTTCACAACCACCTCCAAATGTTCACTGACGCAGGCTAGACCGAGCTTCTCTTCTTCCCGGATTAAAACCCTTTGTCTTAATTAGACCTGCTCCATGCGGTATCTGACCATTTCCACTGACAGCACCCTGGTGATACTGTAGTGGCTATTGTTCCAACTGCCAATAGTCTGGGTATATACGTTTGACAGCCAGCCGTCTTTCAAGGTACGTACATGTTGCAGCAATCACTCTTTCTGTATAGGTTTGCACAACACCCTAAGGATCAGGGCTATTCCTTGTCCAGGATTCTGCCCTTATTAAAGCAATATTACACGAGAATGGAGTGGTCTAACATCATGTCTTGCTGCAAGAACTGGTCCTCACCCTCAAGGTTCAAGGTTTTTTATTTGTCACACCAATGTATGTCGAGAAATACAGTATATAGGGATGACATATGAACACAAATGTTCCATGAAACTAGCCAGCACTCTGAGAAAAAAGCAAGGCTGATTTATTTTTTTTGCTTTTGATTAGGCTTTGAAATAATGTGGTTCGACGCACAACTAGAGAGCTGTTTCAACCAATCAGATTGCTTCCTCAAAACGACCTGTTGTCCACATGTGCTAAATACTAACCTTCACAGGGGCGAGAATTGGCGTGATTACTACTCAAATACTTTGTACTTCCGTTTTACACGCTCACAGACACTTCACAGACCTCCATTGTAACTTGCCGCCCTTGCAGGTGATTTTCTAAGTGTTGCTGTTTGGAATTGCTTATTCGATATCACTCAGCAGCCCATGCGCACCACCTGTCTTGAAATTGCACATAATGGAAGAGGAAGCTGGATGTCGCTGTACTGAAAACGAGTGCTTTCAAAGTCTGATGGCAAGATGGCCGCTGTCGCCATACAGTCAGCTGTCTAAAATGAGTGTGGTATGGCACCTACAAACACATGCACGCATGTACACATGTCGGTTTTATTCCTGTTAGTAATTTGGCCTAAAACAGGGTAAAGAAGACCTCTCATTAAGCGATAGAGAGAGAGAGAGAGAGAGAGAGAGAGAGAGAGAGAGAGAGAGAGAGAGAGAGAGAGAAAAGCAATTAATGGCGAAAGACATTGACAATTTTCCCCAGGAATGATGCCGCTCGCCCTTGACCTACATTTATTGAACACTACAGCTGTTGCCATAATCACTGCAATTATTTTCAATTTGCCATCCCTTTTCTCCTTGGCGAGCCGGAATAATAGGGCCCCCCGAACGAACAAGACGCCGTTGATTGTCCCCATGAATTTTAAGCGTCGCTCTCCACTGTTCGGATTGGATGAGCCTCGGGGTCACCTTTCCCCCGAAGGCTTCTTTCGTCTATATAGTCCAATCACTGGCCCCTCTGTGGAATATGTAAGATTAGATATGCGATGTCAATCAGGCCGGTCATCAGTTATGCCACGGTGAACATTGGATCAGCGATGATGGCGCCGCACCCTCGCGACCTTCCGCCAGCGCTGGGACTCTTTCTTCTTCTTCAGCCAGAGGGCAAGACCGAGTCACAGAGAACTGGCAGCTCTTTTGGAAGATTCACTGTGTCGGGGAGGTAAAAGTGTCAGCCGGGTTAACCTTCCTGACTTCAGGGGGGAAAGGAACAGAAGTGGACAGCTGCCCATGTCTGAATGGCCAAGTACACTGGAAATGGCTAAGAGACACGCTGTCTGGCTGGCTGTCTACCGGCATTAGTATGACTGACACCCCAATCTCCCCCTCCCCACGCACACACACACACCTTCAAAGTCACGCTGGTTTGCGCCACGTATGAAGGGGGTTTGGGTGATTTTGAAAGATTTTCGTAATCTGCCCCCACCAGATTGCCGTAGTATTGAGATCACAAGGGCCTCACCCTACTTTGATATGGGCACGCTCAGGCAGGAATGATGTGGGACAATAATCTGTTATCTGCATAATCAGATGTAGTCTTGTTAGGTTGCTTGAATTTGCGCTGTGGCACAGATTCAACATGTCACCAGTCTCGCAATGATCCAGCCTCTAGTAACTGCTTACGGCTCCGTCCCCCAAAAAACTGATCGGTGCTTCCCTATGGACACGCTGGGACACAAGAGGCCTTCCGGAAAGCGACGTGGCAACGGGAGGTGCGAGCGAGGCGAATTCCAAATGTTACTTGGAGGAGGTGTTTGTTCTGTCAAGAGAGAGTTACAAATGGAGACATGAATGCTGGGGGATTTTAAATGTTGCGTCAAGCCAGACATCTGAAGCATTTCTCACCCATACAGTACACATATATATATCTCCGGATGACATCAGAACCTTCTGAGATTGAAAGGTCGAGAGATCCCTCAACTTGCGCATCACTTTTTCTTCGTTCCCGCGAACTTCAGCTGAGGTGTGCTTTATCGGCGTCCATCCATCGAGCTCTGTGTACATATACGGGGGGGGTTGGTGGGGGGAGGGGGGCGTATTGACTGAAGACCGGCGTCAGCGCGTGGAGGAGTCATGCCTTGATCTCTCTCCTATACTCTCCCCGGTGCAGTATCACCCCTTCTACCAACCGGTCCTTGGCCATTAATCTTTGCCGTTATTGGAGAGACGCAATGACATCCCTCCATAAAATGCCACTTAATTTATGCATTATTTATGCCTCATTTATGTGCGCGGGGTCCTCAACTATTTATCAAGTGTCCCCTCCTGCGTCAAAGTGTGGAAATTGAGCGCGGCTGCTCGTGATATTCTCAGCAAACACATCAGCGGGCAGGAAGGCACTGGGGACCTCTGCACGCCGTCACAAGGAAATCTTTCCCATGCAGCCACACAAGACACACAATGGGCTCCACTTTGGTCACCGCTAAACCCACTGATGCTGAAACTTCTTTGCCTTTTGAAAAACATTTTTGAATAGTTCAAACTAGCCAATCTACCTTGCCACGTGGTTAGCTTGTAGACTGCCCGTTTTAACTATTCAAAACTGTTTAGGATTTAGGGATAAGGGGTTTAGCAGTGACGACAGGGCCTCGAGGGTGTTGCCATGTTTTGCAAGAGATGCAGACAGCCAGGTCTGCGAAAACAAGTCCTAAAGAAGAAACTAGGACTAGTTTTGCCACCATACCGTATACACATCGGCTATTTAAAAGTAGTAGATCTACAAACTCACAACTTGTGTTGTTCTCTTGTAGTTTAGCTATTTCCCAGAAAAATCAAATCAATAAATCAGAAACACTTCAGGACAAAAACACGCCACCCAAAAACGCCAAACTTTACAGAAAAAAACAAGACCCTTAAGGGTTCCATTTGCACACCCTCAGAGTTACAGACTTGGTCATGCAGGTCTAGTTCTTTGTGTGGTTACTGGTAATACTGTATTATCCACAGATGGATCTCGTTTTTTACAGTACAAAAATGTCCACCACCAATGGCTATACTACACTCCAGATGATGACAGTTTCAGTACGGTTACTTTGACGTATGCGTGTGGGTACACCCTCCACACACGTGCGTCCATTACATTGCCTGCATAACTATTAAAGTCGAGCTGAATTGAAGCGTCGACAGACGGATGGATGAATGGATGGATGAATGGAATAAATCATGATTGGATTGACATTTTCTTTGGGGGCGTGGGCTGGTAAACAGCGGTACATTAAAGGCAGCGGAGTGCAATCTAAAAGGGTAAAAAAAAAAATGCATTATTCAAGCTGGGTTGGACTTTTGGATGCATAATGTCATGTCACACAGACAGCCACAGCACGCATGGACAGGAGCGAGCTCAGCGGTGCAGCAGGGTGTGACAAGCTGGAGTGACGTGCAACCACGCACACGCACTGACACACACAAAATATTATGCCAATATGTCAAAAATATTTGGTACTTTTGCTTTTATTTGTATGTTACATCCCCAGCAAAGAGGTCCAGGTTGTTATATTGTGTGAAAGCCCATTGTTAGCTATACATTTCTCCTACTGGTGCCATAGGTCATCATTGGGACGTTGAGTTTTAGTGCCAATTCGCTCAAAAATATTTTTTAGGTATCCTAGTATTTTCATGATGTAAATAGTGTTTCTATTTAGTTCATTTATTTAGCGCAGCTATCGAAAATAGACAGCACATATCCAAAGGAAAGCAAGAAGCCAATCAAAGGCTAATTTGGAATCCCTTCCTATATGAAAGAGGTCATAGCTAACACATTAAAAGTACAATAATAATAAGAATAATGAGAAGACTATGGAATTGACAAACAGAGCAACATGTTTCTTAAATATCGGAAATGATAACATCCAAAATGGCACGCGTTACTAATTATTTAGATTGAAATAAGCGCATTAGCAGGTAGGGAAAATGGCCAATAATGGACCCCATTTAGTGGCGACGTAACTAGCAGGCCTACAAATGTTGGTAAGACATAGCCTGACTTCAGTCTGAACTTCCATTTCGTACTCAAGGCAAAACAATGAAAATATGTAGGCCTTTCACAGTAACAGAGTAGTATACTCTTACTTTAAAAAAATCAAGCATGCACTTCTTCCGCCACCTCTGCACCGCCGTGTCGCCTCGGCACTCAACAGCTGCCACCGCCGCGTCAACGAAGCTGGACGGATAAGCGCGTAACCATGGCGACCCCGCAGGCTGTCTCCTCGCCTCGCCTCGCCGTCTGTCAGTCAGTCAGTCTGGCTTTGGTTCGTCTGAAGTTGATTCGTTGACACCTCCTCGTTTTCAGGCTTTCACCACCCCCCCCCCCCCACCCGACACACACACACACACACACACACACACACACACACACACACACACACACACACACACACACACACACACACACACACACACACACACACACACACACACACACACATGCATACACACACCAATGCCTCTAGGTCCATCTTTCAGTTTTTCTCGCTTGCGTGCTCTCAAGAGCGAAGGCTTTGGAAAATAAACCTGTTTTGAAAAAGGAGTCCGAAGCGAGGGATGGGACTTTACTTCGGCTACTACAGTACATATCTTTGTATGGACAGCTTTCATGGACCTTTTTCTTTCTCCTCACTCTCTCTTCAAGGTTCAAGGTTCCTTTTGTGTTGCATCGCATGTCACACTGATGGCACACGAGAAGGGAAAGGCTAGTGTGTGTACATGTACACTATGAATACACACTATTCATAGTGTACACCAGGGGTGTCAAACTCAGATACAGAGTGGGCCAAAATTTAAAACTGAACAAAGCTGCGGGCCAAGTCCTTTTAAAGGGGAATTCCACCCATTTTCAAAAAAATGGGTCTGAAAGAAAAATCATTAACATGGTGAAATACATATTGGTGATGTCATCAGATGTATTTTTTCAGACCTCCATTTTTAGGAAATACGGAATTAGGGAACTTTTTTTTATCATATCCACACAACATCTCTAAGGTATATTAATAACATATTAAAATGTTGAAAATGGGTGGTCTTCCCCTTTAACTTGATAATGTCTCAAGGGCCAAATGAAATTACACGGCGGGCCAAATTTGGCCTGCGGGCCAGAGTTTGACACCCATGGTGTACACACTATTCATAGAGTGTGTGTGTGTGTGTGTGTGTGTGTGTGTGTGTGTGTGTGTGTGTGTGTGTGTGTGGTTTTGTAATTGCTACATGGTGGGGACGTCCGTCTGACAGCACACTCACCAACTGGGGACCCAAAATCCATCTGGGGTCCTCACCCGAGGTCCCCACACCGTTTATCATTTAATTCAATCCAGAACATTGCAATTATGTGCCCAGTGAAGTTCTGTGAAATGTCCCACTTGGTCTTTAAAATCTGAAAAGTGTGTTAAAGTGTGCTAAAAGTGTGCTAGAAGTGCTCCTCCAGTGGCTACAACAGGTACTGCACAGGAGTGTGAAAAGTTTACACACTTCCTGCTGTCTAGCCAATGGGAAGAGAACAACCCCCCCCCCTCTCCCCCAGTTAATTAACGACCCGCAATCATAATGCTTCAGGAGAGTAGGAGAACAACCCCCCCCCCCTCTCCCCCAGTTAATTAACGACCCGCAATCCCTGTGCTGGGCAATTTGAATTCTCTGTCTGTTTGTACAGAGTGGCACTGAGTGTCAGAACAGTTTGGAGTTTGGAAGCATACAGTTTTCTTACAATATCGTTGTTGACATTATTGCCTTTGTAAACCTTTTAGTGTTTTAAGAAGTATATGTTCTTTAGCATTGCCGAATACTATCAGCAAGGGTAAAGTAATACAATGAATAATTTTCAGGATTCAAATTCAAAAATGGCAAAAAGCAGCAAAAAGCAGCAAGCTCAAAAAAGTTTATCCAAAATAGGAACCTGATTCTTAAAAGGTACCGTAAATCCCACTGGCCTGGCCTCCGGTAACAAGATCTGCACACTAAATTTTGGGGTTCAACCACCCATTACTCTACTAGCTTCCAAGCTGTTATGTAGAAATATTCCTATTATTAATGCTGTTTTACACAGTGGTTCTCAAATTGGATTCCAGGGAATCTTGACTGTATACATCCCTAATTAATTATGAACATCATTGTGTCAGGTTAGATGATATGTCCATTTGGTTCCATTTATAGACCATATATTTTTCTGTTCCATTTATAGAACAGAAACATATTATATAGTATACAGTATACACTGAAGCTGTGTGTAAAGTTGGTCTGACCTCTTCAACAGCTTATGCTCTGAGTTGAACTGTCAGCTAGACTCTGCACCCATCCCCACTCCACTCAACTGTAGCACTCTGTAGCATCTTTCATTCAGTGTGGACTGGAGTGGGGGATGGGGGGGGGGGTGTGCAGGTGCATTGATTACAAGAAATTATACTCCACTACATCTCAGAGCCAAACATTGTTAAAACATTAGGCCCACTGACCCATTACAATCATTTAAAAGGTATAGTAAGTGATTTGTGTGATTTGGGAAATCCTCCAGTCCTACTGGTTACAAGATGTGCACATGCACATACTCTACAGTGGGGTGAAGTGCACACCTTACCTTACCATAATGAAGCATTTTAACAGAAAAAATTTAGCATGGAACACGCAGTAGGACAGGGGTCTCAAACTCAATTTGTATGATTCTTATGGGTATCCAAATAACATAATGAAATGGATTATTATATAATAAAGCTGGTGCATTCCGTCTTTCAATAAAGGGAACTTCTTATTTAAGTAGATCCAGTTTGATCAGTTCAGTGAGTAGAGTAGAGTTGCTGCAGGAGAGAGCACCCCCCCTCTGCCCCAGTTAGAGTGGGAGAATACCCCCCACCCTTGCACTGCATTGATTGGGTCGTTAATTAGCAAAAACAGCAGAAGCCTGTCTGGGGTGTTCACATGAGACTGAGGCGACCTGTGCTATCTCCAATGTGGAAAATGTTGAGTCAAGTATTTTTGTACACTTTGCAACACTGCATCTTTCGTCGAAGGCAACTTAATTTTTGGACATAAGAGGAATTGTAATAGTAGTGAGTACCATGAAATTATTCCTTAAGATTAGCTGATCTGCAAGCCTACAATGTGTCGCCTCTGCAACACGTGCGCTTGTAGATCTGTTGTTCTCACCATATTTGAAAACACAACGTAATATCTCAACTGAATTCCTACAATTCCAAGTCATCTCAGGGTGGGGGGATTTAGTAGACAAGAATGTTGGCACAGCTTGAGGGCATTGTCATAGCTGATTTTACTGTTGTTTCCATGTTCAACATAGCCAATGTACAAGCTCACTATGTGTTGAGCTTATATTTTCAGTATGCAGTCAAGCATACAATGGCATGTCTTTTATTTCTTCTGGATCTCTTCTCCATTAGTCCCTTCCCCCCTAAACATTTTTGTCACATAGCTTTCTGTTATTTTAGAATCAGCACTCATTTTTCAGGTTCATTTACTGTCTAAATCAGACATGGGCAAACTGCGGCCGGGGCCCACATGCAGCCTGTTAAGCCTTTTAATCCGGCCTGCCGAACTTGTTCAAATTATATTGTCCTGCATGATATATCATGCAGGACAGTGACACGCTGTGTGGAACTGATTGATGAAGATATAGTCGGCAAGTTAAACCAAAACAAACACTTCTACCATACTTACTCATTTGTCCTAATATTATCCTACGCAATAAAATACATAAATACAACCCATTACACCCAATAGTAGGCTACTAATGAAATAATGAAATCAACACACCTGCAAGTAACCCAAGTGAGCTTTTGAATGTCATTTATTCTGCTTTCTGAGCTGACTATGGCTTCTGGTTGGCCCTGCTGGTTTAGGACAGATTTTATTTGTGCTGGTTTGTAAGGCTGTATACCGAAGCTCGGGATTCGAACCACTCGCTCGCTAAGGTCGCCACGCGAACGAATATTAATGTTCCCGAACCATTCGCATTTATTTATTTATTTAACTTTTCCCCCATCTAGTAGATGTGCGACATCGAGGGGTCAGAAACTCGCTGTGAAACGCGCTGTTACTGCAGTTGGAAATGCATTGTTTTCAATGCTTCGAAGCTCGGCCTGAATTTGCTGTTCGATGTTCGAAGGGCAAATTAAGCCCTAGTATACACCACTACTGGTTTGCCTGGATCTGACCTGCCCTGAACGTTTGCCATAGCAGGACATAGCATACATGCAAACACATTTGTCCAGTAGTTTCTTTCTAGTGTCTCAATCAATCTGAAACAGGTTGCACATGACCGCAGCTGCGACATGCAGTGAGGCTCTCCAACTGACTGGCTGTAGGCCTATTGTTCTGTGCAAAATATAAAATCCCTGATAGATAAATGATAGTTTGGAAACAAATTCACCCTTATCGGTCTGTAACTATTGTAGTGTACAAATGGAACACATAGACCCATTAGTTTGTACTCGCAATCTGAAAGCTCACAACACGACTTCCAGGGGTCCCCAGCTAAATGACAATTTTAATCCAAATTTACCCTTACCCTAACAACCACACTTTTTCATTGCATAATAATAATGATAATACTCTTATTAGAGTGTCAAAACACTGCCATTTACTACTTTTATATAGAAATTAAATTAATATTATGCAGAATTTAGTACAGCCTTTAAGCCGGCCCACCACAATATTTTCTGTATCTCATTTGGCCCCTTGGGAAAAAATAATTGTCCACCCCTGATTTAGCTGCTTATGAGCTTATTATCTATTATTATTATTATTAGCCTATTATTATTATGCTGATCTATTCGTATATTGGCCCAACCAGCCAAGCTTGAATCACAGACCACATGGACTTGCCACTAAAGCTGCAGGTCCACTCCACAAACATGCTGGCCTCACAATTATTTAATTCCTTTCGGCCAGTGGTTTTAGACCTTTTATTATTTATTCATAATTAGAGCCCCGGGCCACCATTTGATACATTTTAGCCCCACAAAACTACACCTATATTTGTTTTGCTTTTGTCCACAATTCCAGGCTGGATTTTGGAGAAAACAAAATAATACGTACAGATCAAAATGACCATTAATCTTTTACATTTTGTCGTTGTGTTGACTTGGGCTAATGCACATGATGAATATTTTATTTTTTGAGAGTGTAAACATGAAACCAAATGGACCTGCAACTGCAAAGGTACATTTAGTTTCATTTTTTATGCTCTCATAGAGTTACATCTAGTTAACCAACTTTCCATCATTTAGCCTGCGGAACACCTGGAATCCTCTCATGGACCACTGGAAAAGCCCTGCTTTAGGCTACTAAACTAAAGTTGTATTTGCCTGGGACTGCCGCTGCCCTCGTCTCTTCATTCCTACACAACAACCGTCATTGGTTATTATTATTGTCGACCTAATCAATCTATCAACTTGATGACAGACTGCACCATACAGGCAACATCAGTGCGGGGACCACCGACCACTGCTTAAACGTGTATGCATGTACTTGATATTGGCCACGCAAGCACACAGTAAGCGTGCACGCAAATTGCTGCATGGATACATGCAGTCACGTTTTCAAAACCACACGTCTGCATTACGATGGGAGATTTTGTGTCCTGTGTGTGCTCAAATCTCCTACACAAAAACACACACTTTCACCGCTCGACAATAAATCCTGGCGCGGTCATGCGTCTGACGCTGTAAGCACAGGACTATCCCGCACCATCGTAGAAAAATAAAACTCAGGTCCGCGAGCCCGCGACGATCGAAAGTGATGGTCGCTTTCTAGTCCAACTACACGGAAAACAAAATTGGTCAGCTTGCGGCTACAATGAGGGGACGATGTTACGGCCAGTAGTAGAGGAGTTGCGACATTGAGGGGGCAGAAAACAGCAAGCGGCCTACTTAAAGTAAAGCGTGATTTACAACGGCCATGCTCGTGTAACATGGATACTATTAGGCATACTACAAAACTATTTAAAGTAAAGTGGTACAGCGGCCGTGCCCGTGCAACATGGACTAAGTGGTTTCAGAGAATTAAAGCTGGGCTGTCGCCTGAGGACTTGTCACAGATAGCTGTCCCAATGCTGAATAAAAGTATGTAGAGCAGCTGCCATTACACCTTTCCATGGAAGTGAACGGAGATGTCGCAACTCTGGGTTATTTGCCTTTCTGTATGGTGCAACTCTGCCTTTCTCTATGGCTCTGGTAGAGTTGCACCCAGTTGTGCTAGGTCTGGACCGTAGCTTTTTGACATCACGATAGTCCGAGTAATTAATTTACTTAGGTATATTAGCCGCTGTGGACGCAGTAGGAGCGCAATTAGTGGCTAAGAACATTGCGGTAGTAGTAAGCAACTATCTTGTGAAGTTTGGTGCAATATGAGCTTGCGGATCTTCTGTGATGGTGTCAAAACTGTGTTGCCTGTGTTACTCCAATTGAGTAGCTGTGATGTGATGTGATGTGATATGATGTGATGTGATATTTTTAAGCAAAAATGTAACCAATATGACTATAGTAACTACTATTTTCTTTGGAGGCCTACTGTGGCCCCTAGATTTTTTTTAGAGATGATCAAATACAGGAAGACTAAATGAAAAACATAAAAACAATGAAAAAAAAAAAGATTGTCATTATAATTTTGACCACAAATTTGCTTATTTTGACCATAAACTCGCTTATAGGAACTTTAAGTCCTCATTTGCTTGGTGTGCTCTGCTGCTGTTGCAGTTGAGACCTAACAAAAAAAGTTCTGAAAAAGTTTTGTATTTTGAAAAAATAAATTTCAGTACAACCTGAAAGGGTGTAGATGTGTTCCATAAAGAAAGACCTGAAATTGTGGTATGGTCACAAACTGTACTGTCTGATGTGTGCGCAGAAATGCTCTGTCTATACAGATGCCCAGAAAGAGTAATATCTGAAACTGTTGTGTAGTGTTGTCCCCAGAAAGTATGCACTATCTGACCGAGTGTTATCAGATGGAGTCCCCAGGAGGATGCAATATCTGACCGAGTGTTATCTGATGGAGTCCCCAGGAGGATGCAATATCTGACCGAGTGTTATCAGATAGAGTCCCCAGGAGGTATGCCATCTGAGGTGTGCTATGGTGTCCCCAGGAAGGCGGAATATCTGTTGGTCCCAGATGGATGCGTGGAGTCAGGTCTGGGAGAAAAAGTATTGAATTTTGCTAATTTAAAGTGATATTCTGGTTCCTGAGGTTTTTCTGAGCATACATGATTTTTTTCAGAGGCGTACCATGTCTAGAAAGGGGTGTCCCCACACCGTTGGTGTCCACTCATGGGTCCCCATCATGTAGCATTTACAAGCCTGTGTGTGTGTGTGTGTGTGTGTGTGTGTGTGTGTGTGTGTGTGTGTGTGTGTGTGTGTGTGTGTGTGTTAAAGAGGGTGGGCAAGGCAACTACAAAAATGTAAAGAAACTAAAGGTATGACCAATACATATGCATATGTATACAATACATAGGTCAAATACAATATACAATTCCAAAACAGAGCACAGAGGACTTCTGGGTCATTGGATCACAGCTTCTGGCCAATGGCAGCAGCATTGACATTAGTCAGGTGGGCTCAGTGCGATCGCGCTTATTATCATAAATCAGTCTAATCAAGCCGTAACGAGGCGCCGACTGTTGGATTATGATCAGCTACTGTATGGTGGGCATACAGAATGTGCACGTGTTCATCCAATGATTTTGGTCATTTCTAGGTGAGTGGGAGCTGCCGTTAGCCGGACGAGATTCAACATCATAATCAACTAAAATGAATGCCACAATCATTGAGGGTCAAATACATGCATTATAGATGTGTCAACAAAAATAAGGCCATAAATCAAAAGTGTCCAAAGTGTCAAAGGCCATGAGTGAGCTAAAAAACTATAAGTGGGGAACAACCCATGATAAATAGCAAAAAACCTCCAGTGATTAGTTGACAGTCAAATTAATCAACAGGTTGGGAAGGCTAATTTTAAAAAGTAATCCCCTACAGTTAGAAGTTACTTCGGGTTACCCAATTTAAAGAAAAGTAAAGTAACCGATTACTTTCAGTTACTTTTCAGTTACTTTTCAGTTACTTTTGGATTACTTTCAAGCAAAATTAGATTTTTACCATTGATAACCAGACAAGGATGTTGAGTCTATAAAAAGGCAGGCAGGCAGAGCCCAGTGGGCTGATCATCATGCATACTTAAATGTACTCTAAGACATTGCAGTTACTGTTTTTGCCACCTGATTAAGTTATCCCATCACATGTAATCTGTTACTTCTCAATATTGTGAATCGATTAATAAATGAATTGACAACTCATGAAATAATCGATTCTCAATTAAAATTAATCGATTAATCGTTGCACCCCTAATCTATAGTTTGCATTAAAAAGTGTCAATATTGCTTTGTGCAAGAGGGAATACAGTTACTATATATATTGGATGAATGGACACTGTACCTTCATGTCCCAACATCCAGGTTAACAAAACATAAAGCACACACACGCACACGCACACGCACACACACACACACGCACACACACACACACACACACACACACACGCACGCACGCACGCACACGCACCGGCAGAGCATTAGCCTTGACCCCCGGGCACCTCTTTCCTCCAGATCCTCCGGGAGGGTCCAGGGGTCTCGACCCACAGGTCTCCTGCCACACAGACAGATCCATAAGGTCTGCTTACAGGAGCATGAGGGGTCCAATTTGTCTGGATATTTTTTTTCCTCTTTCTCCCCAGCGCAGCGCAAAATCAATGGCGGAAGGACAAGGATAGGACTTAACATTGTCAAGGGGGAGGTGGGAGTGTGAGTGTGTTGGGGGGGGGCAGGGGTTCTTTCTGGACAGCTGATACATCTCGTCGCTACCGGGGCAGAAACCCTGTTGCGTCCTCATATTTCAACGTCTTGTAGATCGATGCCACATACTCGGATATAGGCGATCCGTGCATTCCATTCGCTACGTGTCGTGGGCATTTAGATCAGTGGTTTTCAACATTTTTCATACCAGGGCCCACTGTTTATTCAGCATTTGAGCCACGGACCACTGAACTAAAGATTTATTTTGCTTTTTTCCACAATATGGATTGGGGAACAAAACAGTCAAACATGCAGATCAAAATGACCATTAATCTTCTACATTCTCTAGTTGTGTAGACTTGGGGCTAATTCACATGATGAATATTTTAACTGTTTGATAGCATAAAAATGAAACCGGTTTTGTTTTTACGCTCTCAAAAGTTACATCTGGTTAACCAACTTCCCATCACTTATCCTGGGGAACACCTGGAACCCTCTCAAGGACCACCTGTTGAAAACACCCAATTTAGATGGAAACTATTAATCCTTCCATTCGCCACCAAAAATGGATTATGCATTAATGTCAAATGTGTTGAAATATGTGTGACTTATGTTGTATGAATATGTTTGACTTGATCTAGTAGAAGTCCTACTCATTCAGTATCTTCAGGTAGCTGTTTTTTATTACAGTAGCTTAGACCTTCAGTGTTGTCATCAGGGATTGTGTGTGGACACAAGCACGCGTGCATTCAGACTCCAAACCACCCTCCCAGGCTGCATTTCTGGTCAAAACACTGCTTTTTTTTTCTTTCTGCCACTACCAAATTCAGCCAACTTGCTATGTTATTATAGTCATAAATTGCCTAACAAAATATGAAAAGAAGAAAAACATTCCAATGTATTCAGCAGGCAGCGTGAACTCTGAATAGAGTCACAGTGAATACTTGCATCCCCTGAGAGCTTTGCCTGTTATGGTGAGGTCTGCTGAAGCAAAAAAAAAAAAGTTGAACTTTTGGAGTTTGTTGCAGACCTAATCAGCATAATGTTGGGAGAATGAAGGGACGACACAGGTTAGAGCACACAGGTCACTAACAGTGCACATGTCAATAAAACAATGCTGCAACCCACTGAACCTGAAGAAATAGTTAAGTTTGTACAGTTTGCAAAATTTAAAACCCTTTACTATGACCAAAACACCACAGTTTCCGGTTTTACCGTCTAACTCAGTGGTTTTCAACCTTTTCCATACCAGGGCCCACTATTTCTTCATCATTTGAGCCACGGACCACCATTTGATGACATTTTAGCCCTACAGACCCCGAAACTAAGATTTCTTTTGCTTTTGTCCACATTTCCAGGCTGGATTTCGGAGAAAACAAAACAGTCAAACAGATCAAAGATCAAAATGACCATTAATCCTCTACATTCTCTAGTTGTGTAGACTTGGGCTAATTCACATGATGAATATTTTAACTCTTGAGAGTGTGAAAATGAAACCAAATGGACCCGCAAGGGTCCATTTGGTTTCATTTTTACGTTTTTAAGAGTTACATCTGGTTAACCAACTTTGCATCATTTATCCTGGGGAACACCTGGAACCCTCTCAAGGACCACTGGTGGTCCCCGGACCACCTGTTGAAAAAACCTGGTCTAATTTATATCAACGTGGTCCTGCATTCACATTATTACATTTTGTCATTTGGAGACAGCTATTACAGTCTATCCCCATAAGAGCCGTAATGTATTGTCAGTCATATTCGCATTTCACCTGACTTGTCCCTATATGTGAGGTCCCAGCAGAGCAGCCATTGTATGCGCTCGCTGCAGTCTAATCTATCGTCTACGTATACTCTACTATTGTATCATGGTGATTTTAACCATTACAAGTACTGCATCTTATGGTGTGACAGAAACTAATCATGAACAAACCTAAAGTGAACACATCGATGAAGATTATGCGATGCCGCAATGGCGCAATGCTTCAGATCGGCAATTTTCTGCACATGCTCTGCTGTACGGCGATGTATTATTAATTACAGCTTGGGGAATAACTATAGTGTTAATTGATGCTGCCATTCTCTACAGCTTCTATAAATAATAATCACTAGCACCCAGCGCTCTCATGTCAGCTGAAACAGTTTGGTTGGTGTAGAGGATGAAACCCTGGTGGTATAATCATACTGTATCAAACGGTATATCGCCCAACCCTAGAAATAGTACCTTTCTACGTTATAGGTCCTTTAAAGTAGACATCACCCATTTTCAACTAAGCACCCAGGATTGGATTAGACGCTGATTGGAAATAGACGGGTTGAAAAGTGCGGAAAATGGGAGAAGCAAGGTTGTCCTTTTCTCACGTTGCATTGCGTGGATCTGACATGTTACAGTTACCTCAAGATTGTGTTACTGTTCCTCGTGAAATGGGGAGGGAGCAAAGTTCTTATTGCGTGACTGATGAGAGATGGTGGAGCTTCGGGCCATGAAGCAGCTGGCTGGTGATGAGTAGCCACAGCTGTAAGCCACTCCCTGAATGTGCCTATAAGGTCGTTCGGCCCATCAGCCGCCACCTTACTGTGACTGTGGTCACCGTCCCTGCAGGTACCATGGACATTCACGCACCGACACGAAAGGGGGCTGGCAGCCCCTGCCCTTTAAACCCGTCTGTAAAACAACTGCCCTTTCCCTTTCGACACCATGAATGCAGCACATCCATCCATACATTGATCAGCATCTTGGGTCTTGGGTCCGCAAGATTTGATTCTAGAACACTACCAAAACAATCATACGCCCACAACAGGGTGTTCAACAAGCCATGTGTAATCCAGATTTGGCACAAACAAGAGAGTAAATCCATATTGTTTGTATGCCAGCATAATAGCCTTCCAACAGTCACTGACATATGCATATCCCTTGACACATTGCATTCAAAACTGTCTCAAAGGGCGCTGCAACTCGAAACTGAACTTGTCCACTCATAGTTTTCAATCTTGTATTGAGTTGTGCTTGATATGTACTGTAAATCTCCAAGATATTAATAAAAAAATAAATAAATCAAACAGGAACTTTTTCAAAATCCATGCTGTACACTGCAGCACCTCTCGCTGAAGAGTGTCGAGTTGTGCTCGAAAAATAGCGACTCTCAACGCGTTGCCCCAAAATTGCCCCTGCCTCTCTCTGACACTCTGTGCACGTCCCTGCTGATGTCTCTCACCTTCGTACAGCTGTATCTCTCTGTGGAGGTTCACATACACAGCAGTGTCGCTGCTGCAAAGCTCATTTCTATAATCCCAAACTGCTGGCCTTGTACGCTGAGCCCTAAAACAAATATCACATACACTTGTACCAGAAAAAGAGAGTCAATAGACAAAGATAGGCAATACAGTATTGTTTGTGAAAGCACACAGGCATGCACAAGGTCAGACACAAAATGCCATATTAGTATATTTATCTTTGAGCGCTGCTTAGCTGCTCCAATACATAGCAATGTGTGTTTGCATGTTTTGTATGTCTGGGTCTGTATGTCCGACCACGAAAAGCTCAACACAGAATGCTGAGCTATGTCCGTTTTGGACGCGGGAAGGCTAGCCAGAACCAGGGATCCTGATGTTGCGGGGACCCTCTGCATGCATGCTGGAGTTACACCGCTCACTTCACACAGGTGTCATTTTGGAAGGTGTGTGTGTTACCCTTAAGGCCTATTCAGAGATGGATTTTCGGTGGCCACCGCGACCACCGCGACCACCGCGACCACCGTTTCCTACAATATGACGTCATACCACCGCAACCACCGCACCTCCCAGCCCTCCTCTCGGATTTTACTAACCACCGCACCGCGGTGGTTCCAGTACTTGTTTTTAACGGCTGCCAGCTGGTAAAAAAAAGAAAGAAAATAAAACACACCACAGCACGACGGCCAGGAGGAGAACGAAGGGATTCAATGATAGACACAATGACATAAACAGAATACGAAATAAACATAAAAGCAGCAGATTTTATTATAATTGAGGTAGGAAGTAGAGAAAAGCAGAGGGGAAAATAAACAACAATGGACGCGAGGAGAACAGGGGAGGGAGGGCGAGGTGCTGCTAGTGGTACGAAATAGCGGTGGTCGCGGTGGTGACAGACTATATAATAGCGCGCGGTGCGGTGCTCTGAGCGGTGGTCGCGGTGGCCACCGAAATTCCAGACTCTGAAAGAGCCTTTATATGGAGTCCTGGGTCAGGTAAATCCAAATATGGAGTGCGTGATGCATGCACGCACGGCGTGTGGTGCACGCACATTTCAGCCTGGCTTACATAGTAATCCCGCTCACTGCATTCGCAATAATATCCTGGATATTGCACACAAGCATGGTTTAAATCTACAGAGCCCAGTTAAGGGGTGTTATGTTGTTAGAAAGGGGATTGTGCTAGTCACAGTGTAGGAGGTCCAGTCATTTCAAACGGACGTATGTATTACACTATTCTCACCATCAAGTCGTATTCTCTCTTTCTGCATATGAAAGGGGGTGGGGGGTGAAGCAATAGGGTTCCATAAAATGGAAATTGCATCTATATAACATTCTCTGACTCTTTGAATGAGCCATCTCTTCAAATTTCCAATTCAGACGTTTGGGGTTTTTCATCAGCATAGAAATGAATTCTGAGCCGCATAGTAAAAGAGGTTTCATTGAGTAAGAACTCCACACCCCGTCTGCCCTTCTCTCTCTCTCTCTCCCTCTCCCTCTCTCTCCCTCTCTCTTGCCTCAAACTGCTGACTTACAATTACGCTCTTGTAAGATATGCGTGTTTACAGTACACAGTCTACCGGCGACACCCCGCGAGCAAATCTTGTGCAGAAAGAGGCCCTTTGTCTTCACGGCCAACCATTCCCTGTCTATACACACTCATTGGGAGCATATAGCGTCGCCTTGATGAGAGCAAGAGAGAAATATGACCGGGGATGGACGTGATTATGCCCTCTGGCCCTCGGTCCTGTTTATTAATACACATTACTTTTTAATGTCTTGTGATAAATAATGTATTGGAATTGTGACAATATGCAACTTGCCCATTCCCCGCGGGCAATCAGATTGATGGGCAGGGGCCAGCGCGGGGGCCTTGGCCCCTGCTGACAACATTAGCTGTAAATTAATGCTTCGATGCTTAACGGAGAGAATTTATGACTCCAAGCAACACAGGGGATGGATATAAAGTAACCACACCGGCTTCTGGCAATGGTAGCTATATGGCTTCCGAGTTGATGTCACCCATCAACTTCCTTAAATAATAATAATAATAATCAATAAAAGATATCTGAATCTGAAAGCTATACAGTAACTTTGGTATTGAAACAAATCTTCAATTTGATGGCACATTTGCCATGATGGCATATTTGTCACACAATGCACAGCCCGAGTAGAAATTTCCTGTTTTTTTTTTCTTTTCTTTTTTGCCCCCATTTACACTCAGAGCTTGACACTAACACTTGCCCGCTTGCCCGGGGCAAGTAAAAAAAATGGTGGGGCAAGTGAAGACTGCTACCTGGTTGCCCGATCGGGCAAGTGTGCAACTTAGTGCACTATAACACAACAAGATAAATTTGTCTTGAAGGCAGGCATTGCACTCTGCCTCTGTGTCTTTCCCTGCTTTCTAGCTATCCACAATTCCAGGCTGGATTTGGGAAACAAAACAGGCAATTTAACTTTCACATCAAAATGACCTAATCTTCTACATTCTCTAGTTGTGTAGACCTGGGGTAATTAAGATGATGAATTTTAACTCTTGAGAGCCTAAAAATGAAACCAAATGGACCCGCAAGGGTCCATTTGGTTTCATTTTTACGTTCTCAAGAGTTACATCTGCAAAATTTACAATATATTTTAGGGGGCAAGTGACCATGAGCTGAGGGCAAGTAGAACCTGACTGCAGAGACTCTGTCCGTGGTGCTGAAATGAGCTTTCTGTTATGGTAGCTGGTAGTGACTCTGTCCGTGGTGCTGAAATGAGCTTTCTGTTATGGTAGCTGGTAGTGACTCTGTCCGTGGTACTGAAATGAGCTTTCTGTTACTCTGTCCGTGGTGCTGAAATGAGCTTTCTGTTATGGTAGCTGTAGTGACTCTGTCCGTGGTGCTGAAATGTATATTTACTGAAATGTATATTTACTTGCCCCCTATATATTTTAGGGGGCAAGTGACCATGAGCTGAGGGCAAGTAGAACCTGACTTGCACTTGCCCGATGGGCAAGTGCCTCCGAGACCTTAGTGTCAACCCCTGACACTATAATGCTACTGAGAAAGTCATAACATCCGACCACACGAGTTGTTGAAGTTGAAATTGTTGTTGAAGTTGCAACAGACACGCAGCATGCATAAAGCTAAAGGTCTGACTCAGAGAGTTTTCTGTTTTCAATGATGAAATGCTGTTGGTTTAGTGGTGCCACAGCTGTAGTTAGTTAGTAGAATTAGTAGTGTTTCATATCATTTTAAACATAAGCACTTTAATTTGAAATATCTTGCGTTGTTTTGCATGCCATCGTGTTTGGTGGGGCAGACTGGGCATTTAGTGTGGCATTGCCCCCCCCCCCCCCCCCCCCCATACCCATGCCTAGATCCGCCCCTGAACCGAGGTCTTTCACATTGGCTGAGTCTCTCACAAGCAAGCACGTCGAGGCCCACAGTTGTTTTCAGACTTTCCTGTCACAACAATCAAATAAGGTCCAGCGGCGCCCTCATATCCGAACTTGACAGTAAACAGCGGGACCCCCGTAAAGCCCATCTACGGTCTGTCTGGATCCCCCCCGTGTGGGAACAAAACAACTCACCTATGTCCAAAAACAAGGAAAAAACTGGGATGCAGAAAATTGCACTGTGCAGGTGTCCTGGACTGACATAACTCCTGATTTTTCTTGAAATATTTGGCTCTCAGGAAAAGCAGTTCTCTGGAGGACTGGAGTGTACAGTTTACAATATAGGCTTTTAGCAGACGCTCTTAATCCAGAGCGACTTGTACATTAAGTGTACAAGGAGTGTTTGCATGCAAGCATGAAGCATGGCGCAGGTTCCTTGCAGGTTTTGGACAGCTTCATAGGCAAAGGGCCAAATATCGATAGGCTTACTCTGTTTGTCTGCACATTTGCATGCTATTGGGTTAGAAATATAAAAACAAGTCATGCCTGTCTGACAGCGTCTGTCTGTGTCTGTCCTCTATCTATGTCTGTCCTTCCGTCCTCCACCCACCCACCTAACCACGCGTCTACCCATCCACCCACCTATATATCTACAGTATCTATCCATCTATCTATCTATCTGTAGTACCTACTCTATAGTATCTATCCACAGTATCTACTCTACAGTATCTATCCACAGTATCCACTGTATCCATCCAGCCAGCCATCGAGAGGGAGAGACAAAGATAGAGAGAGAGAGACAGAGAGAGACAGAGAGAGAGACAGAGAGAGAGAGAGAGAGAGAGAGAGAGAGAGAGAGAGAGACAGAGAGAGAGAGGGAGACAGAGAGAGAGAGAGAGAGAGAGAGAGAGAGAGAGAGAGAGAGAGAGAGAGAGAGAGAGAGAGAGAGAATGGTGAAAAGTAACCATTCGTCAAGAGACAAGTGGTTGCGGTGGAGGCAGGAGGGCAACGTCAACAACAAAGGGGAGCGAGGAGAGGAGAAGGAGTGATGGAGAGTTCTCTCGACATTTGAAAACATCTATATAACAAAACATGCAAAGTGCGATTGCAGGAGAAGGTGTGATTCAGCAAAGAAGAAAAATGAGAGAACGCGCACACGCACGCAGACCCAACGTGCGGAGGCTGGCTTGGCAGAGTGCCTAGCTGTGTGTGTGTGTGTGCATGAACAAGAGAGAGAGAGAGAGAGAGGGGAGAGTGGGAGCTGATAAGAATACACAGAGAGAAGATGCATGACTCGTCTGTGCACTCAGGGCACCGGTGGCAGGCTGGCAGGGGTTGGCGCGAGCATCTGTTCCCGGTGTAACGGGCGCGGGTCCCTCCCTCCCTCTTGCACGCACTCATCATTAGCAATGTTTAATTAGCGACATCCCACTCTGTTGGCTGGTGACGCCGTCGATAGGTGACGACGGGCTGCTGCGACGCACACGGCGCGAGAAAACCGAATATCACAGATGCACGCCCCGGCGAGGAGACGGGGCTCGTTCGCGGGGCCCGCTTCACGCTCTTGCTCACGCTCGGCAAAGAAAAAAAAAAAAGTTATTTTGTCTTGCCTAACGACGGGCCCCTCGCTGGGTGGCACGCAGCGGCGACTTTGGCAGCTTCCGACGTGGCAAATTTTCGAAAAAGAAAGTTATTTTGTCTCGCTAACGAGAGGGCCGCTAACTGGCAGCGACCGACGTTTGGCAGCACCAACGACGTGAGAGGAATGGCATATAGTGATACTTCGCGTTTGGCACCGCTGTGCTACGGTAGCTAACGGGACAGGAACGCTGGTGGAAGCTGCAGGGGGCTTCAGAATTACTGCGAGGCACTAAGTAGTTGCGAACGCAGTGAGCCATATACTATGAAAGCCAGACAGAAATGTCTGTCTGTCTGATATGGAGTGTATACGGGAAGCTCCCACGCACCAGTTGTAGATATATAGGTATTTCATAAGGGCTCAGAATAGGTTACATGTTGTGGGCTTAAAAGCAATTACCACCAAAATTAGTAGCTAGTACACATGTCGAACATGTTCTTTCAGTCCATAATGTGCGCAAACTACTACTGTATACAATGGTTTATTCTGTGTGCTGTGACTTCACTTCTACTCAAGCTAATACACGCTTGCGTGTGCGTCCCTGTAATTATCAACCCAGAGACAAGGCTGTGGGCGAGGCAGGATGGCAACGTCAACGAGAGAGAAAGAGAGAGAGAGCGCGCGCCGTTCGTTCTGGAAATGGAAAACTCTAAATGACATGTACGCTAAGTTAAATTTACATTGTGCCATTGGAAAAAAAGTTACTTTCGCATTGTCTCCCAGAAAAGAAGAATAAGAAAAAAAGTTAGGAGACAAGGTTTCATTTACTTGAATGTGTGCTATATCAGCAATAAGACCAAAGTAATGAAAAAGGATCCAAGAATAGAAAGAAGAGGGGGTAACTGACGTGAAGTAACTATACCGCCCCTTCTATTCACAACTAGGTGCCAAGCAGCCTATTTGATTGGTTTTTTTAGAATTTTATTTTCACCCCTTATCCACTACTTTGCTATTTGAGCACCCGCTCAAAGGCCCAGCTCTGTCCTGTACACCCACATGTCTCCACTGATATTCGGCCAATGTCAGTAACCGCAAATAAAACTGACAATAGCCGATGGCAGTAGCTGATGTTTATGTGATGTTGATACGCATACATTTTGTAAGGGCTATTTTTGGTAATCTGTAGTTTGCTGAGCTGTAGATTCTGGACATTTAGTTCTTGATGTATACTTGAAAAGGAGGAAATAAAAAAAACAGCAAAGGCTAAATGAGAATATATCAGTATTGATATCGGCTATCAGTTAGGCTACAACCACCGTAGTGAGCGAAGGAAGATCCAGTGCAATATCGTTCAACTCGATGCAATGCCATTGTTTGAGGAAGTCCACGTGAAGACGTGTGCGGAGGGAGATGCAGAGATGCAATAGGGACGCCACGGTATTTCGTACCTTGGTATTACTACGATAGGAAAAAAACACAGTCATGGCCGAGAAAAGAAGAGGGTGTTGGGGGGTCTGGAGCACCCAATCCCCCCAGGCAGAGCTCCCCCTCCGATAGGAGGGGGAGCTCTGTTTTAATTTGAATCAAAACAGATTTCTGTTAATAGGCTACATACTGTATGCTGTATGACAGTATCGGAGTCTTATCCTAGTAAACTGCCTGTGTAAGTTTGGAGAGGGAAGATCAAAGCCACTTTTCAGTGTGAAAATGCACAAAAAGTGCAGGCACGAGGCCCATGCATGCACATTTTGTAGTCTAGGACCTGGCTAAGATTTGTATGCACTTCATTTAGGAGAGAATATCTCAACTGTTCTTGGCTAATATGGCCGCTGCGAACAACATGAGAACTGTGACTAAGCCTCTATCCGGGACGAAATACCCGGAAATGACCACACCCCTTTTAAAATGACCCCTATTTCAAACATGGCTCTAACTTACAAACCGTTGCAGCTACAGATTTTCTGAGGTGGTCAAAATGTTCAGAATACTCATGTTTGTGGTATCTGTGCCTGAGTCAGCAACACTCCATAGTCTTCATAGTGGCCAAATCCAATATGGCTGCATATTTCAAAGATGGCGACCATCTGACAATCTGTTTTGCTTACGTTACTTTTGTCATTATTAGTAAACTCGCTGTCAATTGTGTGTTTTTGAGCATTAGAAGCACATTGGAATGGATTTTTTTATACCACAATAACATAAATGACACAACCAACCACAGGGAGAAGCCTTTTTTGTCAGGTCACAATTCTATTATATCGAGCGACAGAATTCAGCTTTCTTTATGTCCAATAGGCTTACATGATTTTGCAGTCTCAGTGAAGTTTGATGTTGCAAACTTTACTGGCATCTACAAGATCCCGGAAGGATCTCATTGAGTAAGTGACCAGCCTAAGCCTATGCTAAATCTAACCTTAGCCCTAAACCTAACCTCAGAAAAACTACT